>JAWQFJ010013430.1:5000-52500 GCA_034096865.1 Theodoxus fluviatilis | reverse complement strand
CATGCAACTCCAACATTTCAAACAGAAAGAAAGCATGTTCCATGCAACTCCAACATTTCAAACAGAAAAAGCAGTTTGCATGTAACTTCAACCTTTCAAACACAAAGAAAGCAGTCTGCATGCACCTTCAACATTTCAAACACAAAGAAAGCAAGTTGCACGCAAATTCAACCCTTAAAATACAAAGAAAGCAGTTTGCATGTAACTTCAACATTTCAAACACACAAAAGCAAATTGCACGCAACTTCAACCCTTGAGATTCAAAGGAAGCAGTTTAAATACAACTTTAACCTTTCAAACACAAAGAAAGCAAATTGGATGCAGCTTCAACCTTTCAAACACAAAGAAAGCAAGTTGCACGCAACTTCAAGCAGTCTGCATGCAACTCCAAGCTTTCAATCAGACAGAAAGCAAGTTGCATGCAACTCTAATCTTTCAACAACAACAAAAGTTTGTGTAAAACTCCAACCTTTCAAATACAAAGAAAACGTTTTGCATTCAACTCCAACCTTTCAAACAGAAAGCAATTTCCATGCAACTTCAACCCTTGATATAAAAAAGCAGTTTGCACGCAACTCCAACCTTTCAAACAGACAGAAAGCAAGTTGCATGCAACTCCAACCTTTCAAATACAAAGAAAGCAATTTGTATCCAACTCCAACCTTTAAGATACAAAGGAAACTATTTTCATGCAACTCAAACTCTTGATATACAGAAAAAGCAGTTTGTATGCAACTCCAACAAAGAGGGCAAGTTGCAAGCAACCCCAACAGACAGAAAGCAAGTTGCATGCAACTCCAACCTTTCAAATACAAAGAAAGCAATTTGTATCCAACTCCAACCTTTAAGATACAAAGGAAACTATTTTCATGCAACTCAAACTCTTGATATACAGAAAAAGCAGTTTGTATGCAACTCCAACAAAGAGGGCAAGTTGCAAGCAACCCCAACTCTTGAGATACAAAGACAAAAGTGTGAGTGTAACTGCAACATTTAAACACACAGAAAGCAAATTGCAAGCAACCCCAACTCTTGACATACAAAGACAGAAGTGTGAGTGTAACTCCAACTCTTGAGATACAAAGACAGAAGTTTGAATGTAACTGCAACCTTTAAACACACAGCAAGCAAGTTGCAAGCAACCCCAACTCTTGAGATACAAAGACAGAAGTGTGAGTGCAACTCCAACTCTTGAGATACAAAGACAGAAGTTTGAGTGTAACTACAACCTTTAAACACACAGCAAACAAGTTGCAAGCAACTCCAACTTTTGAGATACAAAGAATGAACTGTGAGTGTTAACTCCAACCTTTCAAACGCAATAAAGCAGTTTGCATGCAGTTCCAATCTTCCAAATAGAAAGAAAGCAGTTCACACGCATTTCATGACTTTCAGACAGAAAGAAAGCAATCTGCATGCAACTCCAATATTTCAAACGGGAAAAACATGTTGTTTGCATACAATTGAAACATTTGAAACAAATAAAACTTCAACTCAAGGAACGCATGGAAAGCTTTCTGGATACAACTTCAACACAAGGAATATGTGGAAAGCTTCCTGAATATACCTTCCACAGAAGGAATACGTGGAAAGCTGTCTGGATCTTTAACACAAGGAATACGTATATGGAAAGGTGTCTGAATATAACGTCAACACAAGAAATACATGAAATGCTCTCAGGATGCAACTCCAGCCCCAAGAATACGTGGAAAGCAGTCCGGATATTTCCTCAACATGTGGAATATGTGGAAAGCAGTCTGAATATTTCCTCAACATGTGGAATATGTGGAAAGCAGTCTGAATATTTCCTCAACATATGGAATACGTGGAAAGCAGTCTGAATATTTCCTCAACATATGGAATACGTGGAAAGCAGTCTGAATATTTCCTCAACATATGGAATATGTGGAAAGCAGTCTGAATATTTCCTCAACATGTGGAATATGTGGAAAGCAGTCCGGATATGACTTCAACACACGGAGTACGTAGAAACCAGTCTGGATGCAACATCAACATACATAATACTCGAAAAGCAGTCACAATACAACTCCAAGCCCGGTAAAACGTGGAAAGCTGTCTGGATGCAACTCCAACTCTATAGATACGTGGGAAATAGTCTGAATGGTTCTTTAGGGAAACATTGAAGTCTGCATACACTCTCAACACGAGGGATACATGGAAACAGTATACATGGAACGCCAACCCTAGGGATGTGAGGGAAAACGTCTGAATGCAACTCCAACCCTAGGAATACGATGGTACATAGGAAGGAGTCTTCACGCTATTCCAACTCTGGGGATACCTTGGAAGCAGACTGACTGCAACTCCAACGTCAGGGATACACAGAAATCTGCGTGCAGCTCTGAACCCTAAGGATGTGCAGGTAAAAGACTGCATCCAACTGCAAGTTGAGGGATGTAATGGGAAGTAGACCGAATGCAACTCCAATCCGAGAGATACGTGGGAAGCAGCCTGCATGCAATTCAGCCATAGAGACACGTGAGAAGCACCCTGCATGTAACTCCACCTCTTGGAATACATCGAAGTCTGAGGGCAGCTCCAACCCTAAGGTTGCAGGGGTGTGGGTTGGGGATGGAAGCGAAAGTTTGGATGAAACCACAACCGTAGGGATACATAGGAAGAGCTCCGAATGCAACTCCAACCACAGGGTGAATGGGAAGCAGCCTGCAAGCAACAGCAACTCTAGGGATACGTGAGGAGTCCGAATGCAGGTCGCACAGAGCCAAGTGGAAGATGGAAGGAACTCCGCCATTCGTCTTCACTCGTGCGGTGAGGATCTTTTCATGAACTGGCCTGAAGAAATCCAGCACTGCACAATGCCTTCTTTTCACATGGTCCGAGCTTCATCAATATTCAGGAAGCTGCGACGTTAGCGGAAATCGGATCCCCCTCAGCCAGACACATTAGGAAAGATATGGGGAAATTTTTGCTGACAGCATCCCGAGCCTTAGTAATCTTTTCTCGCTTTGACTTGGCCAGATTTCCACTTCGTTTCGTCCGCATCTTTGTTTCGCCTGCCCGCGGGTTTTCATGCCTTGGGTTTCAAACCCACTGGCCCGTCGGACCTGGCACAAAAAGTCGCACGGATGGCCAACGCGCCCTTTCTGTTCCTGCAGGAAAAGAGAACCCGGATCGAAGAGGCGGATTTGATGGTGCTTTGTTTATCGCCCCATCGCTCCCTGCCCATTCGAAGCAGGTTCTTGCCGTGTCACCCGGGTCGGCCCTCCTGTGCCTGGGTCCAGCTTCGTCAAAGGGCAGACTCGCTCTCCTTGCAAAGACAGTCCTGGCAGCAGACGCAGACAGAAGCGCCAAATTGCTGTCCTGGCATTCCTCTCGTCTTGCTGCCCTCCCCTGCCTGCGTGGCGGGTCTCGCCCTCAGTCCGCCTCGATGGCGATGGCATTGCATTGAAGACCAACAAGACCTGCGTCCAGTCCCTTCATGACTCTGCAACGCGGCATGAACATCAGTCTCCGATTTCTGATAAAAGTGGGCATTTAATAAACCACTAGTTCCCCTCCAATCCCGATGCAGTGTAGACCATTCTGGACACATCTTTTGCAAAGGAAAGAGATAAAAATTTATTCTGCCTTAATGTGCCCAGAATTGTCGTACATGTATAACATGGCGTATTCTTGTTTCTACATTTCGTCGTCAAACGATCTTCATACGAAGTTTGAGCAACCCCAGGAAGGCAGATCCAGATAAAGGAAACCTCATACCTCCCAAACTGCATGAAGTGACGTCACACGCGTTCGATGAGAGATGCTGTCATGGAGCATCGCTGCACCTAGAACACAGCCAAGTCACGCGAAACCAGTTTGTTTCATTCAAAATTCATTCAACAGGAATCGACACGCTTGAGAACATTCATAGATTGTTAAGAAATTACAGCGACATGGAACTACAAATAGCGTGTGCACAAGTCCACAATATTTTGTTGGCAGTTCATGCCACCTCTCCAACTTTTTATGGTTGGTTCAGACTCTGTAGAATGATCTATACGGATGACAACGCTAAATGTCACCGTGCCACTGCAAATACATTTATTGACTCTGTGCAGGCGTGTGATTGGTCAAAAAGTGTGTCTAGCAGTGCCCACGTCAGTGACGCGGCTTTCTCCAACGTGACGCGGCTTGCTCCACAGTGACGCGGCTTGCTCCACAGTGACACGACTTGCTCCACAGTGACACGGCTTTCTCCAACGTGACGCGGCTTGCTCCAGAGTGACACGGCTTTCTCCACAGTGACACGGCTTGCTCCAGAGTGACACGGCTTGCTCCACAGTGCCGCAGCTTGCTCCACAGTCACACGTCTTGCTTCAGAGTGACACGTCTTGCTCTACAGTGACTCGGCTTGCTCCACAGTCACACGTCTTGCTCTACAGTGACTCGGCTTGCTCCACAGTCACACGTCTTGCTTCAGAGTGACACGTCTTGCTCCACAGTGACACGGCTTTCTCCAACGTGACGCGGCTTGCTCCAGAGTGACGCGGCTTGCTCCACAGTTACGCGGCTTGCTTCAGAGTAACGCGGCTTGCTCCACAGTGACACTCCACAGTGACACGGCGTGCTCCACAGTCACACGTCTTGCTTCAGAGTGACACGTCTTGCTCTACAGTGACTCGGCTTGCTCCACAGTCACACGTCTTGCTTCAGAGTGACACGGCTTGCTCCACAGTGACACTCCACAGTGACACGGCGTGCTCCACAGTGACACGGCTTGCTTCAGAGTGACACGGTGTGCTCTACAGTGACTCGGCTTGCTCCACAGTCACACGTCTTGCTTCAGAGTGACACGGCTTGCTCCACAGTGACACTCCACAGTGACACGGCGTGCTCCACAGTGACACGGCTTGCTCCACAGTGACGCGGCTTGCTCCACAGTGACGCGGCTAACTCCAGAGTAACACGGCTTGCTCCACAGTGACGGAGCTTGCTCCACAGTGACGCGGCTTGCTCCACAGTAACACGTCTTGCTTCAGAGTGACACGGCTTGCTCCACAATGACACGGCTTGCTCCACAGTGACACGGCTTGCTCCACAGTGACGCGGCTAGCTCCACAGTGACACGGCTTGCTCCACAGTGACACGGCTTGCTCCACAGTGACACGGCTTGCTCCACAGTGACGCGGCTAGCTCCAGAGTGACACGGCTAGCTCCAGAGTGACACGGCTAGCTCCAGAGTGACACGGCTTGCTCCAGAGTGACACGGCTAGCTCCAGAGTGACACGGGTAGCTCCAGAGTGACACAGCTAGCTCCAGAGTGACACGGCTTGCTCCAGAGTGACACGGCTTGCTCCAGAGTAACGCGGCTTCCTCTACAGTGACTCGGCTTGCTCCACAGTCACACGTCTTGCTTCAGAGTGACACGTCTTGCTCCACAGTGACGCGGCTTGCTCCACAGTGACGCGGCTAGCTTCACAGTGACACGGCTTGCTTCACAGTGACACGGCTTGCTCCACAGTGACGCGGCTTGCTCCACAGTGACGCGGCTTGCTCCACAGTGACGCGGCTTGCTCCACAGTGACACGGCTTGCTTCAGAGTGACACGGCGTGCTCCACAGTGACGCAGCTTGCTCCACAGTGACACGTCTTTCTTCAGAGTGACACGATGTGCTCCGCAGTGACGCAGCTTGCTCCACAGTGACGCGGTTTGCTCCACAGTAACGCAGCTTGCTCCACAGTCACACGTCTTGCTTCAGAGTGACACGGCGTGCTATACAGTGACGCAGCTTGCTCCACAGTGACGCGGCTAGCTCCACAGTGACACGGCTTGCTCCACAGTGACACGACTTGCTCCACAGTGACACGACTTGCTCCACAGTGACGCAGCTTGCTCCACAGGGACGCGGCTAGCTCCACAGTGACACGGCTTGCTCCACAGTGACACGACTTGCTCCACAGTGACGCGGCTAGCTCCACAGTGACGCAGCTTGCTCCACAGTGACGCGGCTAGCTCCACAGTGACACGGCTTGCTCCACAGTGACGCATCTTGCTCCAACGTGACACAGCTTGCTCCACAGTGACACGGCTTACTCCACAGTGACGCATCTTGCTCCAACGTGACACAGCTTGCTCCACAGTGACACGGCTTGCTCCACAGTGAGGTGGCAACTTGTAGGGACACTCCACCAAAACAGCAGAAAACGCCCGACGACAAACATTTTCAATTATTCCATATATAGAGCTGTTTCTTGACATAAAACCTTTGTGCTTTTTGTTCACTGGAATCTGTTGTTTGTCGTTACATCGCCTCGAACGTCGCATTTTTGTAAGGAAAGTTAGGTACAACAGTCCTGCTTGGAATTTTGCCAACGAAAATGCCTCAGAGTCTGACCACACGTTTTGCGGTAGATTAGGTCGATATTCGTAATGGCTGCCCTTTCTTCGTTCCAGCAGAGCAGGGCAGGAGGATATGGCAGGGAGACATTGCCTACGTGCAGGGCTGTGACGATGGCGACCCTGTTGCCGTGCAGTTGTGGGAGGGAGCCAACATGCATTAGTTACGAGCTCATCATTTCTGCTTGCTATCCCTAGTATGGGTTGTCAATCGACTTTAGCCGGTCGTTTCCGGTCATATCCGGCAATTACCGGTTTGAAGAACTGCTGAATGAATCCCTTCTTCCTGCCCATTGTACCGCCCTGGATCGTCTGCTGTCATGTGACTTCATGGACCAATTAGAGAAGAATGGCCATTGTGCGTCCATCGCGCCCTTCCGGCTGCCGAGGGCCGTCTGTGTCGTGCCAAGGTCTCATTAGCCTGGCGCGGCCACTGATTGGTGGGAGACTGTCTTTCCAGGGAACTCCTTGGCGCGAGTACGTGTCCTGCAGAGACGGCAGTTCCCACTACGTAACATGATGTAAATGCTGTGGCAGGACTTCGCATGAAAGTTTGATGGCATCTACGTAGCTTCCTGCCTGTTTTGAATAATCATATTGGTGACAAGAAGAAAAAGAAACGACACAAGTGACACACTGTCTGCATTAGGATTCTTTGTAATGAATGGTAGGTAAGGATGAACACAACATTCACGGACAGTCCGTACAACAACCAGGACAAAGCCCTAAAAATGGCCCCAAAAGTGACGCAGCATATGTGTTCAAAACTCATAAGAAATTGCAATTTTGTTCAAATCCCATTGTTCATTGTTAAGCATTGATTAAACCTACCGAATTTCAATCAGTCACTTGCAACGAGCGACAAATGCTGGAATGGAAACGAAGGCTTTTGCGAATAGCACAGTCGTGGATCGGTGATTCAAATGCACGAGAAAATGATTGACATACTGTATATTGCCCAACAATATTGCGTGACAAACTGTGTCCCGCAGTAACTCTGATAGTGTCTCGACGGTGCTGGGCAGACACAAGAAGCATGAAGATCACTTCGCTCTGGCAGAGCTGGGGATAAGTTCGTACCAGTTTTGTGAGAGCAACGAGACGTCAAGTTCCGATTCCAACCACCAGACATTTCAGTTGTGGACAACACGGGCATGAACGTGAGTAGCGAGAGCGCTAGAAACGGGCTAACGAGACAAGTCAGACGTCCGAGAGATAATCATTCAATCCAGTCGCGACACAGTATCTTGGGAGTATAGTTAGTTACACTAGTATAGATGGTTCACCCACACTGGACAAGGTCGCAAGCCCCTTGTGCAGCAACGGCACCTCAGGGATGAGAGAGCAAGTCGCGTCCTGGTGACGTCGTTGAGATGCAGCACAACGAGGCGCCACGTCTGAATGGTAAGACAAGGCTCAAATCCCATCTCCATGAGGAAGGATCAAAGAAATATCATTGGCTAGCGCAGCTGAGATGCTTCCTGGAACTATTCGCATATGTCCAGTTGGTTATTTCATTCTGTAAAAGGGATGGCTTTAACATGTACATGGAAATAGGGTGGTTTCTTCTAATGTATTGAACGCGCACTTGCATGCCAATTTACGCCACCGGTTTTCGTGTAAATGCGAGTACCAAGAGCATTGTTGTCGTCATGGCAACAAAGCCAGTGGCCATGGCACTGGGAGGCTGTGACAACTGGAATGGGGCGTGACGACAGTGAGGAGGAAGACTTATGACTACTGACACTGTCCCATGAGTAAATGCATGTTGAAGACGGCAGCGCTCTCAGCAAAAGCTGCACTCAAAAGATGGTGTGCTTTCCAGTCTGTCAAGTGGGGCGACCATGTCTTTCGTGGAGGGCTTGCGTTCGCGCTTCGCAACGAATTTGCTACGATTGAACGATTTGTTTAGGAGTAGATAATAATCTGAGTTCTGAATACAGATTGCCGTACCTAATTTATTTCCACAAGATTTTTTGGGCGATTTCGCCGCGGTTATTTTTAATGGTTGTTGATTAAGTCGTGGCGCTCGTATAGATACAGGCACAGTGAACAAGGGCCCAGGCCTTGGCGACAGCAGCCAGAGACTGCAACTGCATAGAAGTATGGCCAGCGGAGGCCACTCAGCGCCACATTTCTACATTAAAGTGTTATAGGCTCGGCAGTGCACGTGCTTGGATGCGGGGCAAGGAGATGTTTGCAAACCCTGTCTGAAGTCTTTGGAACTCTGCAGGCTAAACAGCAGGCTCAGTGTCGAGTTTTGTCAATGCTAGTGGCACGCTGAGGCGTTGCTTCCTTTGCACGGCTTTGATAACAAAACCGTTCATAGTTTAAGTGATGGCTGGCTCTACGTGCTTGTTCGGGGGGAAAAGGGGGCAGTCCAACCACTGAACAATTGCCTTTATTGCATTCAAGAGCCTAGAACTGGTGTAAGGTAAATACATTATAAGTTTTTAAGGGAAACGTCGCCTGAACACATATAACCAAAGAATATTCATATCGTTCATAAAGACGTTTCTCTTATAGGACCATGGAGTGATCGATGAAAGTAAAATGAACTCGAGGCTCGGATCAAATTTACTTAATTGTTTGCCAGGCACAACGTTCAGTCCTGCGAACAGCACTGCGAGGAGGATAAGTAGGACGTTGCAGCAAGGCTGCACTACAGATGTGTGTCAGAATTGCGCAAGCACAAGTCGGAACAATCTGTTCAAGATGCTGCGAGCGATTGAACCCTGGAGATCGAAATGTACTCAGTTGGACAAGTGCACCGCAATTATTTTGCCTTGGACATTGATCACGCGCCTGTGCGTTGTTTTCCTCGCAAACAAGACAAAGTCTTTCGAAGCACACACGATATGACGGCCTTTCTCAATCAGGCAAATGGGACATCCTCCACGGAAGTTCCGATCTCGCAACAAAAGGGAGATAATCCTCGCGGTGCCATGCCGCCGTCGCGTACAGTGGAGGTTGGGGTGAGGTTTTTGTGGCGCTATGGCTCCTCCAGCGGACGGAGAGAAGTGATTGGCGCTGCACTGACATGTCATAACTGAAACCCTCATCGTCCTCTCTCCTTCACGCCTGCTGCATTGGGGAGCGCGTTGCCAGGGCCATTAGGAAGATTGGCCGAGTTAGGCCTGATACGCAGTGCTGTCTGCCAGGCACCCTTCCACGCTGCATGCACGCTTCTTCCACGCTCTGGCAAACCACTGCTGCCTCCCTAATATGATCAGTGCAGGTAAAATCACAAGATACAATGGTCGCGTATCTGCCTTCCAGATTGGTTCATTGAATCTTAGAAAAGAATGTTTGCTAACCTTTGAGCAGTGCACATTTTTCCTGAGTCGGTACAGGTTTCTTGTATGATGCTGGCAGTGCTTGTGTGTCGGCATCCCTGTTTCTCTGTGCCTCCAAATCAACTTCATCTACGAAATTGTTTGCGTGGAGACCGTGAAGTTGCTAACGTGTCGGGGGTGTCCTACTTCTTTCTGTCTTGTTGACGTCTGCGTTCTTGCCACGCTGGGGACCGGGAACAGCTGATCTTGGACGAACCGTAGATCGGGTGTTGTCAGAGGCTTGAGTTGTTGATGCCAGGCTAGTCCTCTTGTAGAATGTCTCCAGATTGTTCAAGTCTTTGGTAGAAGTGGACGGGAGGGAATGTGAATAAATGTATTGGTAGGGCCCTGGGTCCAGTACTACACAGAAAATCGCAACAAAAAAAAGAGGAAAATCTGTATCGATTAAGACTTTCACAGCTCTTGCGAATGCACGAAATAACGCGTCAGTATCATCAGAGTCGTTGCCAGATCGATGTGCACGGTGCTTAAAAAATATCAGCATTATTTGTGACCGAGCACCGCAAAACAGGTCATAAGTCGGGTTTTGATTTTTTTTAAGTTGTTGGTATCGTATTAAAGCTGAAAGCTTAAGCTTTTTTAAGTAAACCAGCATTTTGCCTGCATCTTTAGACTTCAGGAAGTTACAACTGTTTGAATAGACACTTCAATGAAACGCAAAGTTGAAGGAAATTGCGACACGATCGTAAGGTCGACACTTCTGATTCATTCAGCATCAAATAATGTGTACGTCACCGACTTGCTTTCTATTCTTAGATGACGCTACACCAAACATTTCACTACAGGAAGAGAAAAGAGGGAACGAGGTTTGCGGCGATACGTCATACACCTGTATGAGTAGAGGTTATCGCGCTGCGGGAAATACCTTCTTTAGACTAATTAAACCCTAATTATATTTTTCCTTTTATAGGGCTGGGCTGAAACAGTGCAGTTTTAAGCATCATAATGTTTTGATTTGTATTGTATATCGGCAAGGGATCGTTTCTAGGGAGGTAATGGCAATAGAAAATACCCCGAACGGAAAATGTACCTGGTAGACCTCTAATGATTGGTACAACGCTATTCCTCTCAAACGATCACTGCCACTTGGGACCCGTTTCGTGGTGTCTGGTCACATTGGCGCTGCACGCGCCACGGCCGCCGTCTCCGTAATGCCATGCCGGATTGTCCCGCTGTCACAACCACAGGTTCTCGAGCTGCTCTAGCCCAACAGCGCTTCCCCGCCCGTCCCGCGCAATGTCGCTGGCCTTCAGTCGTTATCCCCGTGATCTTGAAAGCAGCATCAGAGGCATGAAAGGGTCGCTGTGCTGTCAGGTGTCATATCGGAAAAGCAGGCAGAGAGCTTTGACGACTTGTCGCATTTGCTGTCGGCGCGGTTGAGTTTTGTGGAAGAATTGCCTGACAAAGGCTGACCCAACGTGTTATTTCAATGATAGGCATGACACAAAAATACAACTGTTTCTCACAATACCTCGTTCCACAAGTTTTCGGAGTATGTAAAACAAAAGAAGTAAACCGTGCATGCGGTCTTGACATGGCTGTTGACAAAAATTTGACCTTGTAGCTAGGTTGAAATCACTTCAATAGTTCCGAGGGTTTGAATTTACTTTAGCACATTTCCAGATAGCAACATGTGACATTGTTAATTACAATGTCAAAGCCAAATCACCTTCGCCTGAATTCTTAATCTTGAAAGCTTTCGGAACATCCATGCACGTTCAGCAAGAAAAAGTAGACTTTGGCCCCCTTTTCACATTCTAGAAATAAATCAATAGGATATCATGCACTGACGCTATGTTCTTCGCCAACAGCCAAGGGATCTTTGCACTGAGCTTTATGGTGCAGTTTTATGAACAAGAACATGTGAACTTTCGCGAGACGTTAACTTGTCGGCTAATATACATACTTTTTAAAGGCGCACATATTTAACGAATAGTTGTGTTGTCCTGTGAGAAGAATAGTAGGATACAAGATTTTTGTTTATGCGGTCACTCTTAGATAGGCACAGAACTAACAGACCCTACGGTGTCAAGCCGTTGACAGCATGGTCCCCAACTACAAAACGTCTGTCAACCACGGACAGAGATGGGCAGATATGATTTGCCCTGTACTTGCTCTCTCCCTCTCGGTGTGCCTAGGTCCGTGTTACATGCTCAGTCACTTCAGACATCCAGCACTTTGCTCTCTACACTCAGCTCAGCATCCGCTCTAACGCACCGACTGACCCCTCTGTTTGCACTGTACTGCATTCACTCAACGGCTTTCACTGATATTCTACTCGGCAGTTTTTGACAAGCAACTCGTAGTAACCAAAGCTGTGAACATAAACATACAATTTTTGGTTCTGAGGCAGTCTTCGTTGCTTATTTGTCGAAATATGTGTCATGAACTCGAAAAACTCTCCCTTGCTGTAGAAATCGTACCTCAAAAGACTAAAGAGGGTCCCAGTTTTGGAGTCTCGGACGAACAGGGTCTTTGAAGCTTGCTGTACACACCAGCATATAATATTTAAGCTCATCGAAGTGAAGATGTGTAACGCCTACATTCCTTTGATATTGTGCTTGATGATTGTAATAAATTTCTTGCAATAAAGTGTTTGATATGTATGTATGTATGTATGTATGTATGTATGTATGTATGTATGTATGTATGTATGTATGCATGCATGCATGCATGCATGCATGCATGCGTGCGTGCGTGCGTGCGTGCGTGCGTGCGTGCGTGCGTGCGTGCGTGCGTGCGTGCGTGCGTGCGTGCGTGCGTGTATGTATGTATGTATGTATGTATGTATGTATGTATGTATGTATGTATGTATGTATGTATGTATGTATGTATGTTTGTATGTATGTATGAATGTATGTATGTACGTATGTTTGCTGCACAAGATATGAAGAAGGGAACGGGTAGTTGAAAAAGGGGGGGGGGGGGGCGTTGAAAGTAATCCGGAGGGCGAAGGAAAGGGAGAAGAATAGGAAGGAAAAGTGATTGAGAGGGAGAGAAATAGCATTTTTAAGCTCTGATTGAATAATTTTGTATTTGTATTATCTTTGTTTAAATCGCGCATTTCAGGTAATATTAGCAAGAGTTATGCATACGACCTGGTAATTTTAGTTAAATGTAACAGCCAAGGGTATGACGGTATACTGAAATATCGAGATACAGACCACCCAACAGAACTGTTGTCTAAATTAGTGTGGTCTGCCTGTGTATGTCTGCCTGTTGTCCATGGGACCTGTCAGTCTCTTGTCCGTAGGACCTGCCTGCCTGTTGTCAACAGGACCTGCCTGCCGGTTGTCCATAAGACCTGCCTGCCTGTTGCCCATAGAACATGTCTGCCTGTTGTCTAATGGACCTGCCTGCCTGTTGTCAACAGGACCTGCCTGCCGGTTGTCCATAGGATCTGTCTGCCTGTTGCCCATAGAACATGTCTGCCTGTTGCCAATAGGACCTGCTTGTCTGTTGTCCACATAACATGTCTGCCTGTTGCCTAATGGACCTGTCTGCCTGTTGTCAATAGGACCTGCCTGTCTGTTGTCCATAACCTGTGTGCCTGTTGCCTGTAGTGCCTGTAGTGCCTGTTTGCCTGTTGTTCATTGAACCTGTCTGCTTGTTGTCCATAGAACCTGTCTGCCTGTTGTCCATAGAACCTGTCTGCCTGTTGTCCATAGGATCTGCCTGCTTGTTGTTCATAGAACCTGCCTGCCTGTTGTTCATTGAACCTGTCTGCCTAATGTCCATAGGATCTGCCTGCCTGTTGTTCATAGAACCTGCCTGCCTGTTGTCCATAGAACCTGTCTGCCTGTTGTCCATAGAACCTGTCTGCTTGTTGTTCATAGAACCTGCCTGCCTGTTGTTCATTGAACCTGTCTGCCTGTTGTCCATAGGATCTGCCTGCTTGTTGTTCATAGAACCTGCCTGCCTGTTGTTCATTGAACCTGTCTGCCTGTTGTCCATAGAACCTGTCTGCCTGTTGTCCATAGGATCTGCCTGCCTGTTGTTCATAGAACCTGCCTGCCTGTTGTCCATAGAACCTGTCTGCCTGTTGTCCATAGAACCTGTCTGCTTGTTGTTCATAGAACCTGCCTGCCTGTTGTTCATTGAACCTGTCTGCCTGTTGTCCATAGGATCTGCCTGCTTGTTGTTCATAGAACCTGCCTGCCTGTTGTTCATTGAACCTGTCTGCCTAATGTCCATAGGATCTGCCTGCCTGTTGTTCATAGAACCTGCCTGCCTGTTGTCCATAGAACCTGTCTGCCTGTTGTCCGTAGGACCTGCCTGCCTGTTGTCCATAGGACATGCCTGCCTGTTGTCCATAGGACCTGCCTGCTTGTTTTCCAAAGAACCTGTTTGCCTGTTGTCCATAAGACTTGTCTGCCTAATGTCCATAGGATCTGCCTGCCTGTTGTTCATAGAACCTGCCTGCCTGTTCTCCAAAGAAGCTGTCTGCCTGTTCTCCAAAAAGCTGTCTGCCTGTTGTCCATTGGACCTGGCTGCCTGTTCTCCAAAGAAGCTGTCTGCCTGTTCTCCAAAGAAGCTGTCTGCCTGTTCTCCAAAAAGCTGTCTGCCTGTTGTCCATTGGACCTGGCTGCCTGTTGTTCATAGAACCTGCCTGAATGTTGTCCATAGGACCTGTCTACCTGTTGTCCATAGGACCTGCCTACCTGTTGACCATAGGACCTGCCTGCCTGTTGTCCATAGGACTTGCCTGCCGGTTGTTCATATGACCTGCCTGTCCGTTGTCCATAGGACATGCCTGCCTGTTCTCCATAGGACCTGCCTGCCTGATGTCCGTAGGACCTGCTTGCCTGTTGTCCGCAGGACCTGCCTGCCTGTTGTCCATAGGACCTGCCTGCCTATTGTCCGTAGGACCTGCCTGCCCGTTGTCCATAGGACCTGCCTGCCTGTTGTCCATAGGACCTGTCTGCCTGCTGTCTGTAGGACCTGCCTGCCTGTTGTCCATAGAACCTGCCTGCCTGTTGACCGTAGGACAGGCCTACCTGTTGACCGTAGGACAGGCCTGCCTGTTGTTCATAGGACCTGCCTGCCAGTTGTCCATAGGACCAGCCTGCCGGTTGTCCATAGGATCTGCCTGCCTGTTGTCCATAGAACCTGCCTGCCTGTTGTCCATAGGACCTGTCTGCCTGTTGTCCATAGGATCTGTCTGCCTGTTGTCCATAGGACCTGTCTGCCGGTTGTCCTTAGGACCTGTCTACCTGTTGTCCATAGGACCTGTCTGCCTGTTGTCCATAGGACCTGTCTGCCTGTTGTCCATAGGACCTGTCTGCCTGTTGTCCATAGGACCTGTCTGCCTGTTGTCCATAGGACCTGCCTGCCTGTTGTCCATAGGACCTGCCTGCCTGTTGTCCATAGGACCTGCCTGCCTGTTGTCCATAGGACCTACCTGCCTGTTGTCCATAGGACCTGCCTGCTTGTTGTCCATAGGACCTACCTGCCAGTTGTCCATAGGATCTGTCTGCCTGTTGTCCATAGGACCTGTCTGCCTAATGTCCATAGGATCTGCCTGCCTGTTGTCCATAGGACCTGCCTGAATGTTGTGCGTAGTACCTGTCTGCCGGTTATCCATAGAACATGCCTGCCTGTTGTCCAGAGGACCTGGCTGCGTGTTGTATGTAGGCCCCCAATAGATAAGATTGGCACCAACCTTACGCTTGATGATGACCATACTTTTCACAGCGTATTCTCTCTTCTATGCAAAGTGCTATCTTCATCGCATGCTGTAGTATCACTATCTTTGTGAGGAAAACATCCATTAAGAATGGCTTCTTGTGTGGAGGCCCATTAGGCTAGACTTCGGGTGGACACAACTGACTCAAGGCCAGACGCCGGGCAGCACATCATCATCCCCGGACGAGTAAGTTCTAATGGGCAGCACGGCAAGGAGAGGTTCGTCAGTCGTCTTTCATGTGCTAATGGTTCGCCAGTATTCTTTACCATCAGAGCCGTGTTTTTTTTCTCGCATCATACTTCCATCTCAAGCCATCTGCTTTGGTGGGACGTCCCTCTTCGTCTTATACTTGCCACACAGAGTAAACGTTTCTGCTGTTGAAGAGATGAGAGTACTTGCAGGCTTGAGTAATGTCCATGCCTTGTCACGGACATCACGTCGCCAGAGTATGGATGAAAGGAGGATAGTGTAGAAGTAGTATGAAATCCAGCCTGCCTCTTTGAGAGCAGATTTGGTCTGATCACGTAACGTGGCTGGTCAGCGTGCCTGCCAGGGTTACAGTTGAGTGGAATTGATATGGCAGAGAGACCTTGTCTTTCCTAAAGGGCTAGACCGGAATAGAAGGGAGGGAGATAAGGCAGCTGATAATACAGCCATTATTGGTGATGTCCTCACATCCAACACAACCCTGGAAGCCTCTGCTTGATCCACCTTACCCCGCTCAACGTGGAAGTTAAATCAAGACTTCAAAGGCAGAAAAAGTGAGGCATAAATTGGATACACCCAAAAAGGACGAATGAAGGCTGGCATTCTTCGGTGCACTCCTGAATTATTTCATTCCCGCTCTCTTTCACACTTGCAACACAACTGGATCGTTGTAACTTAATCCTTTACCTCTTTTTTCTAAAATGAACCATAGCCAGATACACTCCTGTTACGAATATTAACTTATAGCTACAACTTCATTATGGACACAAGAAGCGACAATGTTTGTTAGCAATGAAACCTCACGGAAGAGAGCAGCAGAGCTGTATCGCAGTTGTCGAGCAGACGAAGTATTTCTCCGTTGCTGTACAGAGTACGTTTTCATCATCGTTGCGAGGAGTTCAGAGGGCAACAACTACCATGGACGTGGCAAAGTCACGGTCCAAACTCGCGTGTTCTACTGCCTTTGTGGCGACCAGAATTCAAACTTCGACTGTACGCAATCGACAATAAAGTCACCACCACCATCCACCGCCACCACCACCACCACCACCGCCTCCACCACCGCCACCACCACCATCACCACCACCGCCACCACCGCCACCACCACCACCACCATTGCCATCATCACCACTTCATCGCAGCAATCACAATCCACCGCGACCGCCACCGTGACCACATTATCATTCCTACAAAACTCTTGCTTTATCAAAACACTGCGAAAACATCCCAAGAGAAAAAGCGCTGTGACTGACAACAAACTTCTGACTGCACTCCTCATGACTTCTTTGTGACGGAGAGAGGAGGGAGCATAGAAAAATCAAACTCCGCCATTTTCTTAATTCGTCGCCTGTGTCATGGATATGGGTATTTTTTCGTTGATTGCAAGAACTGGCAGCAAGAGCTGGCAATCAAGGGCAAATCGGGAACTTAGAGTTACAAGCAAATGAGTAACATGACCAATTCACGAGATTGAACGACCGCCAACGATGAAGGTATTTCCGGTGTCGATTCGCCGCTAAATTGCAATCATACTCTGTGATCTTCTTTGCTTGGTTTTTGTCGTTCCATAGCAACGTCTGTGGTCGTTAGGCGAGCATCATACACGAAAGTAGTGGGAAATGGCCAGCAGTCGAAGCCGTGGGGGGCGCGGAGATGCTAGTAGCCAGGTCCATCAGCCACAGGCAGTGTCTTATCTAGCTCTGTCCTACCTCGTCTTTCAACAGTCTGCCTCCTCTGCTCGGCCCCTCTTTTCCACATCCCGCCTATTGTCGAAACTTCCTTTTGTTCTGCAGTCTAGCCCTTAAAACACAAGCGCGCGCACATACACACACGCGCGCGCACACACATACACACACACACACACACGACAGAGACATCGATACACAGACACACAGACACACTCACACATACAGAGAGAGAGAGAGAGAGATAGAGATAGAGAGAGAGAGAGAGAGAGAGAGAGAGAGAGAGAGAGAGAGAGAGAGAGAGAGAGAGAGAGAGAGAGAGAGAGAACAAACAAAAATTTTATTGCTAGGGATTCCGGCCCATTGCAAGGTTTACATTATCAAAAGTGTTAACAGCACCACAAAAGAGAGAGAGAGAGAGAGAGAGAGAGAGAGAGAGAGAGAGAGAGAGAGTCAGAGAGAGAGAGAGAGAAAGAGAGAGAAAGAGAGAGAGAGTCAGAGAGACAGAGAGACAGGTAGATGAAACCGCAGCAGACTAGACTAGACTAAAAGTTAGCTTTAGCAGAGCAGTGTGTTTGCAGATTTTTAATATACAAGGTGCACTGTGCACAGGGGTTCAGCGTCGGAACACCTAGCTAGCAGATTCTTGAACACTTCGTAATGTGTCTCCAAACAAGAACCTTTGTTTAAAGGAAGTATATCTTCGATTTTAGTGGGACAAGAATCGGGCAAGTACGCACATGGTGACGGCTGTCAGGTGTGTTTTTGAGGCCTGCAAAAGGTAGAGTACAAGACAAGACTCCATTCGTGGCGATTGTATTGCAGTGTGATCACCGACAGTGAACGTGTGTTGGATGCCTGGCTGAGCAGGTAGTAGATGTCGAGTCCGATTAAGTGCGTGCCATTGCAATCACCGCGAGAATACTCAAGCCCTGCCAAAATCCATCCACGAACGCGTACGTGACGGAACTAGCAGCCTGACTGTCGAAGACAAAAGTGACGGAAAGGGTGCCTGGATCTCCAAAAGCTGGTGAGCACAGCTCCACCCCCTATCTGTCTTCCCCATCTCCTTCCCCCAACTTAGTCTAGGGCATAAAAAAGGACAAGATGGCCAACAAGTGTAGACGTTTCATTCCGTTTTGATTCCAAGCAGCCGTAAGGAGCAAGAGATGGACCCTTTGACAACACTAAATCTTCATTCCAAAATGTATTTCATATGAAAGTTTAAGAAAACAAAAATGTGTATTCATTCAGAGGCAATTCCTGAGATTCTTGTTTGATTGTCCATAGGCTTTACCATTCAGTCGACCTTGCGCAAACGCCACATATATTTGCGATGCCGAATGATAGCCTTTTTGACATGAAATAATTAAAATCATTTTACACTAAAAATCATAATCGGGTCGTTACATTTCAAAGAAAAGCCTCACTTTAGTATTGCTCCCTGAGTTTTTAGTATTGCTTTTCAATGCATTGCACCAATAGCATTGATTGCCACTTTTTATACTCTACAAGACGAAAAGTGTAAGTACCGAAAATTAGTTTTCAAGGGAGACTTTTCCGGAAGCTCAGAGTTTCTCGCATCTTTGAATGTCAAATGACAAATATAATACGCCACAAACAACGAAGTGCGTCTCCATGTTCCCGTGCAGTTGACATTTGGCGTCTCAGACTAAATCTATTGTGCATGTACATGACGTGGCTTGGCAGTGGTTGTAAAGTCATTCACAACCTGTGGCTCTGGCTTCGTGGAGTACGTCGCTGCCGCACTGGACGACATTGCTGACCTGGAAAACGCTTAGATGACATTATGTGCATGCTAGAGCTTTACTTCTTGAGGCTGTGCCATGTTTTCAGAAGGTCTTTTTTACGGCTCTGCAGCTGTGTGCACAGCTGGATATGGTGAAATGAAAAAAGTCTTATAATTTGATGGAGCTGATAAGCTCTCTTTTTTTAACTCTTCATCTGAGAATAGCTGCTCTCGACACAATTCCTTCCTTTTTGGCTGACAATATTTTCTAAATGAAATCGTTTCCAGAGATAAAAACCGCGAATTTCTTCAATGCAAGGCAGTCGACAGGGCATCTTTTTGAATCAGCAGAGGGTGACAGAATATCAGGTCATATTTTTTACATTACATCTGACGTAGTTATCATTTTGTTTCTGGTGCAAATTTTACAGGCTTTTTTAGCTTAGCTAGTCTGACAGTTGCAGCGTCTTGCCGTCTGGCTCATGCTTCCCTGTACACAGAGGGCGTCCTCTAACTCGATAGTTCTTTTGCTTCGGCCTCGCAACATTCGTCCAGCTCTCTCCTCCCCCCCCCCCCCCCCCCCCCCCCCCCCGAATATTATTATTTTTGTTGGTGGCGACTGACTGTACGCCCACATCACATCAGGCAAATGACATGCAACAACTCGGACATTCTCATGGCAATGCCGAAAGCTTACGCACAGAAAGGTATCTTTCACGCCCAGTCCCTAATCCCTCGACGGCTTTGCAAGCCAGTTGCAGAGGGGAATTGATGTTATGTGCTATTATGTGTTTTAAGGTGATGTGGTGTGGCGTGGTGTGGTGTGGTGAGGTGTGGTGTGGTGTGGTGTGATGTGAAGTGATGTGATTTAATGTGATGTGATTTGATTTCATGCGGCAGGATGAGATGTGATGTGATGTGATGTGGTGTGATGTGATGTGATTTGATGTGATGCGATTTGATTTTATGCGGCATAATATGTGATGTGGTGTGACGTGATCTGATGTGATGCGATTTGATTTCATGCGGCATGATGCGATGTGATGCGATATGATACACATGTCTAGTGATGTGATATGGTGTAATATGGTGTGATATAATAAATGTGATATGATATGGTATTGCGTGATGTGATTTTATATGGTGTGATGAGATGTGGTGGGATTTGATGTGATGTGATGTGTTTGAGATTTGATGTAGTGTAGTGTGACGTAATGTGGTGTGGTGTGATGCATTGTAGTGTGATGTGATGTGGTGTGTTGTGATGTGATTGTATATGATGTGGTGTGATGTAATGAGATGCAGTGTGATGTAATGAGATGCAGTGTGGTGCGATGTGAAGCAGTGTGGTGCAGTGTGATGTAATATGTGTGGTGTAATGTGAAGGGTGTGGTGTGATATGTGGTGCGATGTGATATAATGTGGTGTGGCATAATGTGGTGTAAAGTGATATGATGTGGTGTGACATACTGTGGTGTAATGTGGGGCGGCGTCATGTGAAATGATGTGGTGTGGTGGGATATGCTGTGGTGTGGCATGATGTGGTATAATGTGATATGATGTGGTGTGACATACTGTGGTGTGGGGCGGCGTTATGTGATATGGTGTGAAATGATGTGGTGTGATCTGATGCGACGTGGTATAGTTTGATGTGATGTGATGTGGTGTGATGCGGTGTGGTGTGATGTGATGAGGTGTGATATGATGTGCTGTGGTTTGATATGATGTAGTGTAATTTGATGTGATGTGATTTGATGTAGTGTGATATGATGTTGTGTGATTTAATGTGATGCAGTGTGATTTTATGTGATGTGATATGATGTGATGTAGTGTGATTTGATGTGATGTGATGTGATGTAATGTGATGTGGTGTGATGTTATTGACGTGTGTTATGATGTGGTGAGATGTGTGATTTGATATGATGTGATACGATGAGATGTGATGTGATGTGATGTGATTTAGTGTAATTTAGTGTGATGTGATGCAGCTTGATGTAATGTAATGTAGTGTAATGTGATGTGATGTAATGTGGTGAATGTGATTTGATGTGGCGTGATCAGATGTAATGTGATGTGATGTAGTGTGATGTGATACGGCGTAGTATGATGTGATGCGGTGCAGTATGATGTGATTTAGTGTGATGTGATGTGATGTGGTGCAGTGTGATGTGATGTGGTGTAGTATGATGTGATATAGTGTGATGTGATACGGTGTAGTATGATGTGATATAGTGTGATGTGATACGGTGTAGTATGATGTGATGCGGTGCAGTATGATGTGATTTAGTGTGATGTGATGTGGTGCAGTGTGATGTGATGTGGTGTAGTATGATGTGATATAGTGTGATGTGATACGGTGTAGTATGATGTGATGCGGTGCAGTATGATGTGATTTAGTGTGATGTGATGTGATGTGGTGCGATATGATTTGATGTGGCGGAATCAGATGTGATGTCATGTGGTGCAGTGTGATGTGATGTGGTGTAGTGTGATGTGATTTAGTGTGATGTGATGTGATGTGGTGCGATATGATTTGATGTGGCGGAATCTGATGTGATGTGACGTGATGATATGATATGATATGATTTGATGTAGTGTGATGCGATGTGATTTGATGTGATATACTGTGATGCGATGTGATCTGATGTGGCCTAATGTAATATAATGTGATGTGGTGTGGCATGATGTGATGTGGTGTGGCATGATGTGCTTGGTGTGGCATGATGTGGTGTGATGTGGTGTGGTGTGGCATGATGTGGTGCAATGTGATGTGGTGTGGTGTGGCATGATGTGGTGTGTGGCATGATGTGGTGTGGCATGGTGTGGTCTAGCATGGCATGGCATGGTGTGGTCAGGGCATGGTGTGGTGTGGTGTGGTGTAGTGTGGCATGGCATGGTGTGGAGTGGCATGATGTGGCATGGCATGGTGTGGTGTGGCATGATGTGGTGTGGCATGGTGTGGTGTGGCATGGTGTGGTGTGGCATGGTGTGGCATGGCATGGCATGGCATGGTGTGGCATGGTGTGGTGTGGTGTGGCATGGTGTGGTGTGGCATGGCATGGTGTGGTGTGGCATGGTGTGGTGTGGCATGATGTGGTGTGGCATGGTGTGGTGTGGTGTGGCATGGCATGGTGTGGTGTGGCATGGCATGGTGTGGTGTGGTGTGGCATGGCATGGTGTGGCATGGCATGGTGTGGTGTGGCATGATGTGGTGTGGCATGGCATGGTGTGGTGTGGCATGGCATGGTGTGGTGTGGCATGATGTGGTGTGGCATGGCATGGTGTGGTGTGGCATGGCATGGCATGGTGTGGTGTGGCATGGTGTGGTGTGGTGTTGCATGGCATGGCAAGGTGTGGTGTGGCATGGTGTGGTGTGGCATGGCATGGTGTGGTGTGGCATGGCATGGTGTGGTGTGGCATGGCATGGTGTGGTGTGGCATGATGTGGTGTGGCATGGTGTGGTGTGGTGTGGCATGGCATGGTGTGGTGTGGTGTGGCATGGCATGGTGTGGTGTGGCATGGCATGGTGTGGTGTGGCATGATGTGGTGTGGCATGGTGTGGTGTGGTGTGGTGTGGCATGGCATGGTGTGGTGTGGTGTGGCATGATGTGGTGTGGCATGGTGTGGTGTGGTGTGGCATGGCATGGTGTGCTGTGGCATGATGTGGTGTGGCATGGTGTGGTGTGGTGTGGTGTGGCATGGCATGGTGTGGTGTGGTGTGGCATGGTGTGGTGTGGTGTGGCATGGTGTGGTGTGGTGTGGCATGGCATGGTGTGGTGTGGCATGATGTGGTGTGGCATGGCATGGT
The DNA here is from genome assembly GCA_034096865.1 of Theodoxus fluviatilis. NCBI lineage: Eukaryota > Metazoa > Mollusca > Gastropoda > Cycloneritida > Neritidae > Theodoxus > Theodoxus fluviatilis. The sequence goes on along the minus strand of JAWQFJ010013430.1, from coordinate 29,647 downwards.
GTGGTGTGGCATGCCATGGCATGGTGTAGTGTGGCATGGTGTGGCGTGGTGTTGCATGGCATGGCATGGTGTGGTGTTGCATGGTGTGGTGTGGTGTGGCATGGCATGGTGTGGTGTGGCATGGCATGGTGTGGCATGATGTGGTGTGGTGTGGCATGGTGTGGTGTGGCATGGCATGGTGTGGTGTGGCATGATGTGGTGTGGCATGGCATGGTGTGGTGTGGCATGGCATGGTGTGGTGTGGTGTGACATGATGTGGTGTGGCGTGGCATGCTGTGGTGTGGCATGGCATGGCATGGTGTGGTGTGGCATGGTGTGGTGTGGTGTTGCATGGCATGGCATGGTGTGGTGTGGCATGGCATGGCATTGTGTGGTGTGGCATGGTGTGGTGTGGTGTGGTGTGGTGTGGCATGGAGTGGTGTGGCATGGCATGGTGTGGTGTGGCATGGCATGGTGTGGTGTGGCATGGTGTGGTGTGGCGTGGTGTGGTGTGGCATGGTGTGGTGTGGCGTGGCATGGCATGGCATGGTGTGGTGTGGCATGATGTGGTGTGGCATGGCATGGTGTGGTGTGGCATGATGTGGTGTGGCATGGCATGGTGTGGTGTGGCATGATGTGCTGTGGCATGGCATGGTGTGGTGTGGTGTGGCATGGCATGGCATGGTGTGGTGTGGCATGGTGTGGTGTGGTGTGGCATGGCATGGTGTGGTGTGGCGTGGCATGGCATGGTGTGGTGTGGCATGGCATGGTGTGGTGTGGCATTGTGTGGTGTGGTGTGGCATGGCATGGTGTGGTGTGGCATGGTGTGGTGTGGTGTGGCATGGTGTGGTGTGGTGTGGCATGGCATGGTGTGGTGTGGCATGGCATGGTGTGGTGTGATGTGGCATGGCCTGGCATGGTGTGGTGTGATGTGGCATGGCATGGCATGGCATGGTGTGGCATGGCATGGTGTGGTGTGGTGTGGTGTGGCATGGCATGGTGTGGTGTGGGTTGGCATGGCATGGTGTGGTGTGGTGTGGTGTGGTGTGGTGTGGTGTGGTGTGGTGTGGTGTGGTGTGGCATGGTGTGGTGTGGTGTGGTGTGGCATGGCATGGTGTGGTGTGGGTTGGCATGGCATGGCATGGCATGGTGTGGTGTGGTGTTGTGTGGTGTGGTGTGGTGTGGTGTGGTGTGGCATGTCATGGTGTGGTGTGGTGTGGCATGGCATGGCATGGTGTGGTGTGGGTTGGCATGGCATGGTGTGGTGTGGTGTGGTGTGGCATGGTGTGGTGTGGCATGGCATGATGTGGTGTGGCATGGCATGGTGTGGTGTGGCATGGCATGGTGTGGTGTGGTGTGGTGAGGCATGGCATGGTGTGGTGTGGTGTGGTGTGGCATGGCATGGCATGGTGTGGTGTGGCATGGCATGGTGTGGTGTGGTGTGGCATGGCATGGCATGGCATGGTGTGGTGTGTTGTGGTGTGATGTGGCATGGCATGGCATGGTGTGGTGTGGTGTGGTGTGGTGTGGCATGGCATGGCATGGTGTGGTGTGGTGTGATGTGGCATGGCATGGCATGGTGTGGTGTGGTGTGATGTGGCATGGCATGGCATGGTGTGGTGTGGTGTGGTGTGGCATGGCATGGCATGGCATGGTGTGGTGTGGTGTGATGTGGCATGGCATGGCATGGTGTGGTGTGGTGTGGTGTGGTGTGGCATGGCATGGTGTGGTGTGGTGTGGTGTGGCATGGCATGGCATGGCATGGTGTGGTGTGGCATGGCATGGCATGGTGTGGTGTGGCATGGCATGGCATGGTGTGGTGTGGTGTGGTGTGGTGTGGCATGGCATGGCATGGCATGGCATGGTGTGGTGTGATGTGGCATGGCATGGCATGGTGTGGTGTGGTGTGGCATGGCATGGTGTGGTGTGGCATGGCATGGCATGGCATGGTGTGGTGTGGCATGGCATGGCATGGTGTGGTGTGGTGTGGCATGGCATGGCATGGTGTGGTGTGGTGTGATGTGGCATGGTGTTGTGTGGTGTGGCATGGCATGGCATGGTGTGGTGTGATGTGGCATGGCATGGCATGGCATGGCATGGTGTGGTGTGGCATGGCATGGTGTGGTGTGGTGTGGCATGGCATGGCATGGCATGGTGTGGTGTGGCATGGCATGGTGTGATGTGGTGTGGTGTGGTGTGGCATGGCATGGCATGGTGTGGTGTGGTGTGGTGTGGCATGGCATGGCATGGTGTGGTGTGGTGTGGTGTGGTGTGGCATGGCATGGCATGGCATGGAGTGGTGTGATGTGGCATGGTGTGGTGTGGTGTGGCATGGCATTGCATGGTGTGCTGTGATGTGGCATGGCATGGCATGGTGTGGTGTGGCATGGCATGGCATGGTGTGGTGTGGTGTGGCATGGCATGGCATGGCATGGTGTGGTGTGGCATGGCATGGCATGGTGTGGTGTGGTGTGGTGTGGCATGGCATGGCATGGCATGGTGTGGTGTGGTGTGGCATGGCATGGCATGGTGTGGTGTGGTGTGGCATGGTGTGGTGTGGGATGGCATGGCATGGTGTGGTGTGGTGTGATGTGGCATGGCATGGCATGGTGTGGTGTGGTGTGGTGTTATGTGGCATGGCATGGCATGGCATGGTGTGGTGTGGTGTGATGTGGCATGGCATGGCATGGCATGGTGTGGTGTGGTGTGGCATGGCATGGCATGGCATGGTGTGGTGTGGTGTGGTGTGGTGTGGCATGGCATGACATGGCATGGTGTGGTGTGGTGTGGTGTGATGTGGCATGGCATGGCATGGTGTTGTGTGGTGTGGTGTGGCATGGCATGGCGTGGTGTGGTGTGATGTGGCATTGGCATTGCATGGTGTGGTGTGGTGTGGCATGGCATTGCATGGTGTGGTGTGGTGTGGTGTGGTGTGATGTGGCATGGCATGGTGTGGTGTGGCATGGCATTGCATGGTGTGGTGTGGTGTGGTGTGGTGTGGTGTGGTGTGATGTGGCATGGCATTGCATGGTGTGGTGTGGTGTGGTGTGGTGTGGTGTGGTGTGATGTGGCATGGCATGGTGTGGTGTGGTGTGATGTGGCATGGCATGGCATGGCATGGTGTGGTGTGGTGTTGTGTTTCATGGCATGGCATGGTGTGGTGTGGTGTGGCATGGCATGGCATGGTGTGGTGTGGTGTGGTGTGGTGTGGTGTGGCATGGCATGGCATGGCATGGCATGGTGTGGTGTGGCATGGCATGGCATGGTGTGGTGTGGTGTTGCATGGCATGGCATGGCATGGCATGGTGTGGTGTGGTGTGGCATGGCATGGTGTGGTGTGATGTGGCATGGCATGGCATGGTGTGGTGTGGTGTGGTGTGGCATGGCATGGCGTGGTGTGGTGTGGCATGGCATGGTGTGGTGTGGTGTGGCATGGCATGGTGTGGTGTGGTGTGGTGTGGCATGGCATGGTGTGGTGTGGTGTGGTGTGGTGTGGCATGGTGTGGTGTGGTGTGGTGTGGTGTGGTGTGATGTGGCATGGCATGGCATGGCATGGTGTGGTGTGGCATGGCATAGTGTGGTGAGGCATGGCATGGTGTGGTGTGGCATGGCATAGTGTGGTGTGGCATGGCATAGTGTGGTGTGGCATGGCATGGTGTGGTGTGGCATGGCATAGTGTGGTGAGGCATGGCATAGTGTGGTGTGGCATGGCATGGTGTGGTGTGGTGTGGCATGGCATGGTGTGGTGTGGTGTGGCATAGTGTGGTGTGGCATGGCATGGTGTGGTGTGGTGTGGCATGGCATGGTGTGGTGTGGCATTGTGTGGTGTGGCATGGCATGGTGTGGTGTGGTGTGGCATGGCATGGTATGGTGTGGCATGGCATGGCATGGCATGGTGTGGTATGGTACGGTGTGACATGGTGAGGTGTGGTGTGGTGTGGTGTGTGGTGTGGTGTGGTGTGGTAAGGCTAGGTGTGGTGTGATGTCATGTCATATTGTGATTTCATGAAATATTTTTTATGTTTATTTTTTTCTTAAGTGCTGTGCTGTGATTTGTTCAGTGATTGTTTATTCAGAGGCCAATTTTATTTAACTTTACTTAAACCTCTTATCTTTCACATTCAACTCACTTACCTTCCTCATTCTCCAGGAACGTCCTGAAGTTATCACTGTGGGCAGAGGGAGAATCTTCAACAGCAAAATTGTCTCCTCCCTGGTATTCAACATTCCAGTGTTGGAACATCTCTGAGAGAGGACAACATAATTTATTACACATCTCAGATAATAATTTTTGGTCTTCATATTTAAGAAATTAAAATATTAAAAAAATTCACTATTGTTACTTTTGTTAGTCAACATCATCACATGTGTGAAAGTATACTCCAAGGCCATTTTCCAAGACATCAAAAAGTGTCACTGCAAAATGTGTTCAAGTATCACACACATGTACAGTAGTCCCTGTGATGAGCGGACCCCCAATGAGCAGACACCTGTCATGTCTGGACATCAGGAAGATGGAAGCCGGGGTTGGACCATGTAGAATGTAAATAAGTGTCCAACCATTTGAAGGCCTAACGGTGATTTATTATGCCTTTTAAACAATGCTCACACGTCTGGAACAATAAAGAACAACGAGGTTATACAAGGGAAACAAAGAGCAACAAGGTTAATGCAAGTAATGTGTCAACGTCCGAAACAAGTATGGAAACAAGAGGGTTAAACATCTACTTACAAAGAGCACAAGAGAACAGTAACCGCGTCGAGCAGCACATGCCAGCCGTGGCGGCTGAGGACTGCTGCGAGACTACACTGCCGCCGCAGCCGCCCCGGTCAGCGCACGCACCCGGCAGGCGCTCAGAACTCGACTCAGTGAGCGATGTTCAGATATTCACACCACACTACTCTAGAATGATAACAAGGGGGACTTCCATACAACTGCTTTATTATACACAAGCTTTCGGAGATCATAATGAAGCAGTTGGGCCGAAGTCCCCCTTGTTTTCATTTTGTCTGGACATGGCCTCTTGGCATGGATCAGTTTTATTCTCAAAATAACCTGTGGCCAGTGGACACCTGCAAAACATAGATGTGGACAGTGTTTTGCCAAACATGTTCATGTCCCCTCCCTGTGAGGAGCAGATGCAGCAGCAACAATAATTTGTTTGACTCCTACAGGCAAACGCATCTGCAGAATATCCATCTCTGCTGCCTGCAGACAGGTATAGTATCATTCCTGCCCCGGCTGCAAGAACAGGCACCCCAATCCATGTGTTCTGCTGAACTCAATAGATATATAGTAGCTCAATGGTGTATATGTCTCTCTCTCCACAACCCCATTTCTTCTCCCTCACCCATGCACAAGTGTGACCACACGCATATATGCACACACATGCACACACACACACACACACATATCACACACATACATGCATTTACACACACACACACATACATACACACACACACACACACTCATGCACATTCATCCTGACCTCCAACCCATCCTCTAGCTCCTCTCATGCACTGGTTTATGGTTCTCTGTTTACTGTGAGCCAATTAAATAAAGACTGTGTGCTTGTAAACAATCTCTAATGGAAAGTTCTTCACCCTTTAACATGTCAAACAGGTTGATTCGTGGCTCTTCTTGTTGTCCTTATGAATATCACATATCAAGTCAATCTGCTGTTTCAATGACATGTACTATCATGATCATTGGATCCCTCTGATGAGGGGACACCTGTCATGTAGGGACACCTTTGGACTCCCCCAAGGGTGTCTGCTTGTCACAGGGACTACTGTATAGTGTATATATATATCCAGTAATACATGTATATGTAATTTTCCAAACAGGAATCCTCCTGTGGTTTGGGGGTAAAAATAGACCTGCCTCATCTCCCCATGCGGTTGGTAAGAGGTGAAAATATAGGGAAGTCGTGACTTGACTCACTCTTGCTCTAGCCAGCTCTAGTGATATGTATGATCAATGGCCTTACATAGCCTTTTGACTACGGAGCTTAACGGATCGAAGTCCATGGAAGTACAACTTTGAACAAATTCGATCAACGGCAGCTCGATTCCAAAATAGACTCCTGGTCCATTTCTCCCCGTATTTGTAGCCAAATTCTGGTCCCGCTCCGACACCTTCATACCAACGCCAAACCAAAGTTCATCACTGCAATGGATCGCTGCTTCAACGCCCGACACCATTCCAGCAATCCCGTGTCCGCTCGTGAAACGTTTACAACCGCTCCACCAAAGTTTAATCACCGCTCGGGCAAAGCTGGCAAAGCAGCGGTGGTCCAGCGTTCAAGATTTCTGCGTTGACCTAGCGGACCCAAGCGTCCACGAACTTGCGTCTAGAGGTGCCAAACTTTGACTGGGCGTTGTTGGAGCGTGGTGAACTTTGCCGGAGCGGAACATTGCCCGCTCCTCACCGCTCGCAATATTTTGTGCAACTGAAAACTTTCGGAACGGTAGGAGGGACGATCAGCGGTGGCCGAGCGTATACGGCGTTGCTTTAACGGGGGCCAACGGTCGTGCAGGGTAACGAGCGGTGAAGAATTTTTTTCAACGCTCCAGGAACGCTCCAGCAAAGTTCGTGCGGTGTGACAGGCGCTTTACGCTGGCGGCATCCCTGCTTGGTTGGCGAACAGCTGATCTAGGCCGAAGTGCTGGTCGGGTGTCACTGAGTGGTCTGGAAGGTGACGACAGGATGGTCCTCTTGTCGGGTGCCTCGGGATCGGGCAGGCAGTTGGTAGAGTCAATGGAAGACATGAAGCTTGGTCGGTGACTTTGCTCAAATCACAAACCCCCGCAATGCTGTTCTCGAAAGTGAGCACTTGTTTCTCCAGGGCACGAGACATGCTCCTAGACATCTCGCTCATCGCATTTTGGAGGTCTTCCAAAGTTGCTTCTTTGCTAGGAGATGGAACCGTAGCTCTGTGTGGGTCATCTTGTAGGGATGGTGCCTCTACTGCAGGGGAATCCTTGTGGGAGACAGGGGCTGCTGCTTCTTCGGTGTTATCAGCACAGCTGGAGGGGTCAGAGGTCACGGGTGGCTGTGTGACGTAGTCGGCCAGGGAGCAAGTATTTCGTGCAGCAGCGTGGGCAGAAATAGTTCTCTTCACGACATCAATGTTGACACAATTTGCTCGCGAAAAATATTCAGAATGTCTCTGCTCACCCCTCTGTCGATGCTCTTCTGCACGTTGATGGTCCCGTCGTCTCTGTGCTGGAGTCTTCTTACGCCAAAAGCCTCGCCTGTCGCTCGTAAGCAATGGCTGACTGACGCGCTGCCTAAATCTCAACAACAACATTTCCACGTTCATCACCGTCCACCTTCCAACTCGTTTGCTCCTCTGACGCCAGCAAGGATGTCAAGAGCGTCTCCAGGGCAGCTGGAAGTCCAGCGACTGGCATGGTGCTGCTGTTTCAAAATACGGTGAACTGGCCGGAGCGAAGCAAACACGTCCGACCGGCGCGAGCGTTAGCCGTCGAATGAGAGAGAGAGAGAGAGAGAGAGAGAGAGAGAGAGAGAGAGAGAGAGAGAGGGAGGGAAGAAAGGAAGAAAAAAGTGGGGAAAGAGCGCGAGACAGAAGGCAGGTGAGGGACGGGTGTGATGCTATCTCTAATGGCCACGTGAAGAGCTTGAAGCGACAAGTTATTGCTGGTATAACGTGAAACGCGTTTCAAACGACTCCAGGAGACGAGAGGGGAATGGTTTCACATCAGACTTCACGTCTGCTTCACGGTCCTGCTTGACGCGCCCGTGCTGCCTCAAGGCAAACCGTAATGCCGTCGCTGTCTGTCTCGCTCTAAGTAAGGACCACTCCACTTGTATCATCCGTACATGATTCAGCATCTAATCTCCTTTGCTTTCCTTTAGGCACTTACTCCTTTTCTTTTGCATTATATCATTCACTCATGAACATGTCAATCTAAGCTCGCCCACTCATTTCTCTCCATCCATCCATCCATCCATCCATCCAACCATCCATCCATCCATCCATCCATGCATATATCCATTAACCAAACGACTGTCTAAGCTGCGCATATCCAGCAATCTAGTATTCAGCTAACTAATCTTTACACCAACAACAACTACATCTTCAGACTGCACTTAAAAAGATAAACGCACGAGCGACAACTGCAGTAACGATACAGACAGTATTGTCCAACACGTCTGCTGATCATTTCCTTTTCCTCGTAATCTATATTTTCTTTTCCAACTGTATCTCTAGCCCGTTCAAACTGCCATGAATGCATAGTCCATACCAATCACGTTCATATGCAACGACATATTGAAAATCAATAAATTCACCCATGTGTTCACAAGCTTATCCAACAATGCCTCTTGACTCTACCTAAGGTAATAATGCATGAAGGCAACTGCAATTCCTACAATGTTCAGAATCACAAGACATAATTAAACCCTCCAATGATTCACCCATGCATACATAAACCCCTTCACCAATCGTATAATTGTCCTTCGACTAGACGGGCGGCATCAATTTATAAACGACAACTGCACTTCCCACAGTGATCAAGCACGCACACACACAGACACACTACGACAGTCAGGGTGGTGATTACACCATAGTACTGACGACACGAAGACAAAAAAGCTTTTCACGTGCAGCTCGTGACATCGAGTCGGACTGAAAGACCTGCTGAACAATCACGGCTCCCGCCATTGGGCCCACGACAGTGCCTCGCTCAACGAAGCTGGTTCGATACGGACACAGGCGTGATTATGCTATCGATCAGGCAAACACCAGCTTCCCAGCAGCAGGCTGTTTGCAGTACCCCCCTGGTCCACTGACGCCGACCGATCTGACATGAAACGCACGAGCAGTACCCGCTTGGCTTCCACGCCAGCCGTCTGTCCCAGGTCTCGGCCTCGGGAATCGTGAGGTCCATGTATGGTAGGGTCTTGTAGATGATGACGTGGCAAGCGTGCTAAGAGTGCAAACCACACAAGGTATGCCAACGGTGAAAAGCGAAGAGAGCGAAAGATGAAGAGTGTGTGAAGTATTCATATCATCCAAGGTAAAACATATCAAGCCTGCCAACTATTAAAAATTCTGCAAAGCAAAGAGTGCAAAGCAAAGCGTACACAGTGTGTAAACTGTACCGCGTTCTCGAAGTTTCCAAAGTATACAAAGCGAGCAGAAGGCGCAACAGAAAGCGTAGAAAACACGCGAACGAAAAAATACAAAAGGTGCTAATTAGAGCATAGAAAACATCCAAACGAAAGCATAACAAAGTGCCAATGAGAGCATAGAAAACGTGCGAACGAAAGCATATGAAATGTGCAAAAGAAAATATAGAAAAAATGCAAAAGATGCAAACGTGCAAAGCAACACGGACAAAAGGTGCAATGCGTGCAAAAACACTCAAAGCATCCATAAGCGTGCACACGGGTGCAAGGCGTCCCACTGCGTTCGTCCATGCTTTGCACGTGCAGCACGTGTGCGCGGCAGGGTTGAACTTTGCAATGCAGGGTGACTGGGCGTGACAAGGCTATCGCAGTCCTGCCATCGCTTGGCAGATTCATGGAGTTGTCTGGTAATGTGGGGTGCAGTTTGCACGATGGGAGGAGATTAGATAATGAGCACTAGTGATGTAAACAGCAGTACGCACGTGTGGGCGCGCACACATGCAATCACGGATGAGCAGATTCACAAACACACATGCTCTCTCTCTCTCTCTCTCTCTCTCTCTCTCTCTCTCTCTCTCTCTCTCTCTCTCTCTCTCTCTCTCTCTCTCTCTCTCTCTCTCGTCCCTTGTTCCCTTGTGGGTTGGGGGTAAGATGAAACCCACCGCGCCTCCCTACGCAATTCGTACAAGGCATTAGCTAGGGAAATGGAGACTTGCCTTCCTTTAACACTAACCAGCTCTAGTTATTTTGTAGTCACTGGCCTTAAATAGCCTATACAGACAGATAAGCCGTAAATTATCATCTATCCCCCCCCTCTCTCTCTCTCTCTCTCTCTCTCTCTCTCACACACACACACACACACACACACACACACACACACACACACACACACACACACACACACACACACACACACACTCCCTCTTCCCCCAAAAAGCACAGAGAGGTTAGTATGCATGCACACACAGAGATACGCACGCGCGCGTGCCAGCACACCTGAGAGAAAGTTTTCATGGCGGTGTCCACTGTAACACTGCATTCCAACCCTCGACGCACACAAGACAAATCCTGACATGTTCACGATTAGTCATTCTACACGCTCTCGCACGAATCGACGTGAAACTGGAGGACAATCAATTTGCATCTACGTATCACTGACTGGTCAGGTCGCTTTTTACGTCCTTCTTTCTTAGTTCGCCTCGCTCACGGTGAGCCGATGGAAGATTATGGTTGGTGGAAACAGCTGGATCCCATCGATCTCAGCCCAGTCCAACCGGGTGTACGCTGGCGGCATTGAAACAAACTAAGTCCGTGTCGTTTGGTGTTAGCGCCAGTGTGCAACAGTGTGCGCAAGCTGCAGCCCGATTGAAAGAACCGACACTTTTCACCAGTGTTTATAGCCTGTCTGTGCGTCGGGGTCTCTGTGTCCGTGCATCTGTTTCCGTGTCAGCTACTCAGTGAATGTGTGTATGCGTGCGTGTCTGTGCCAGATTTACGTTTCTGCATGCGTGTATGCTTGTGTGCGGGCGTGTGTGCGTCGGTATCATGTATGTTTGCCTTTGAATAAGCGTGTCGATATCTCATCCGAAAGATATTTGAGTGGAGCGGGATTTCGTTTCACAAACCTTTGCAAGCGCGTTACAGAAAAAAACCTTTTTTTTTTAGCCACGTTGCACGCGAATCAGCTAAATATTTCTTTGAAAAGCAGCAACAACAGCAGCAGGAGCAACAGCAAAGGCAGCAGCAAAGGCAGCAGCAAAACCCATCTGCACTTGAAAATGTGTTTTGCGAACATTTATTTGGCGATGCCATCAACAGTTTCCATCCCACTTGTCCGCTTTAGAGATCAATAGGCACTGTGCACGTCGATCAAATCCCGGGAAAAGCACAAGCAGAAAAACCTTAGTCTGGTAAACTTTCAAAGTGCACTTCGCGTTTAGCAAGGGGCCATTACTCTCGTGTTTTCACATGAACGCCCTCAGCGCCGCGTCAACTTTGGAAGAGCGCGCAAATCGTAGCGCTAAAAGGATTGACCTTCGTATGCGGGGCACCGAGCTGCAAGATCAAGCACTTGCCTACGATACCCAGTGGCCACCCCAAACACTCCCATCGACCCGTCATCACAGAGAAGGAAGCCACCGACAGGATTAGACATCAACAGTCTAAAAATAGACCACTCCAACGTCTCGTCACACTGCGAGGCGTGAAGATGGCGTGTGTGCCTGTGTATTACTGTGTATAGAGTGGACGGATCTCAGGAATAAGTGATCCAGTCTGCTTACCAAGTTCTCTTTTACCAGGCCAGGCACAAGTAGGGAGTAGCAATCGCAGGGAGACTTGCCTTTTCATGTCTACCTATTGACCACACTGCCATCAAACAGGGCGACCATGCTCATTAAAATGCATTCCAGGAAACTCTTTGACACATGCGCATGCACACATGCTTCAATACTACTTAGGTACACAAAAACACTAATACTTACATAGAAACACACGCACATTCTGCTCGCGCACCTACATAAAGGCATGTACATGTATATACGTGCGCATTCGCACACACACTTATCCACGCATGCACACACACATATATACACCACACGCACCTGTTCTCCCATGCATGCGCTACCGCGCACGCTGATTCGCGCGCGCACACATACACACACACACATCCGCATGCATAGATACACACACACACACACATATATACACATACACGAAGGCACACGCACACACACGCGCACACTCGCACACACACACACACACACACACACACACAAACACACACTCACACACACGAGTGAGCACACAGGGATTCGCCCCTATACATAAGAACAAACCGGAAAGTAGCTCATCTCCTCGACACACTCGCCCACCAAGAGATCAATAGATCCAAGCAGACACCGTTCACTCATTCTATCACGTCAGCTCTCGTCCAACATGCAGGTATCCAGGCACCCACACAGCAACATTCAGCACGAAGGCAGTTTGTGGACAGGTCAATATGCCCGCGTCTTTGCCAAAGACCATCTCATCCATCAGAATCGTTTTCCTGATACCCCTCCCACTGCCTGCCCCTGCTGTAGCACATTCATCAATCATGTATTGCACACTTTATTAACATCACCCAAGAGAGCATGGCTAGGTGTCAAAACCTGTCTATTCGTGTTTCTCTTGCACAACACCCACGCGTCTCTATATTCGAATTATCGCAGTGTTGAGAGACAGAGTGAGAGTGAGAGTGAGAGAGAGAGAGAGAGAGAGAGAGAGAGAGAGAGGGAGGAGAGAGCGAGACAGGGAGAGAGACAGAGACAGAAAGAGAGAAAGAGACAGAGACAGAGAGAAAGAGAGAAAGAGAGACAGAGACAGAGAGAAAGAGACAGAAAGAGAGAAAGAGACAGAGACAGAGACAGAGTGAAAGAGAGACAGAGAGAGAGAAAGAGAGAAAGAGAGACAGAGACAGAGAGACAGAGAGAAAGAGACAGAGACAGAGACAGAGTGAAAGAGAGACAGAGAGAAAGAGACAGAGAAGGAAAGTCAGAGAGATGGATGAGACTGCGGAACATAGCACCACTGTACACTAAACCATCACAGAAATACAGTTTCCATGAAAAAGCTACACCATATGACAACTTTAACTTAAACTGAAATAGTCACTGTGGTTTCTCAGGCAGTAAGAGGTAGGCATACAATGACAACTCGTAAATCAAAAAGTCATCGCCGATAACAAAACTCAGTGCCATAACACTGCTCCTGTGAACATCTCCTCACTGTCACACCTTCATCTACGCCATTCCTATCCGCTACACACGCCTCCCTCCTCCTCTTCCTCCTGGATCATCAACGCAGCCTCAAGGAGTGAAACCCAGAGAGTTTGTTGGCCCAGGATTTAACACGCAGGCACCAGGAGGTGTAGGAGCAGCTCTCTCTCTCTCTCTCTCTCTCTCTCTCTCTGTACCAGACTGCTGGCCTGCTCATGGCTGCTGCATGATCGATGGAGGTCAATGCATCGAACTGAGACAGAGCATTTGCCAACCATCTCCCTCCTTCCCGCCCTTCACTTTGCCCTGACACATCACTTCATAGTCGATGTCTGACTCCAGGCCATCTTCCTGATTACAATAGAAACAATGGTCTGCTTCCATAGACGGAGAGACCTTGGCGCAGTACAGTGCGGGTCTGGGAAGCACGAAGATGTCCGCAAAGCAGTCCAGAGCGCCGTGCCATCATCGACTGATCATCCTTCGATGTCGTCATCACAGAGCAGTACACTGTGCGCGCGCGCGCGCGCGTGCGTGTGTGTGTGTGCGCGCGCGCGCTCGTGTGGGAGTGTAGGCGTCGGCAGTGCTGCCTTCGTCGTCATGGGAGTGACGTCATTGTTGTCATGGCAGCGACGTCATCATCGAAATGGGAGTCATGTCGTCATCGTCATGGGAGTCATGTCATCGTCGTCAAGGCATCACTGTCATGGCAGTGTTGTCATCATTGTCATGTCATCTTCATCCTGGTAGTCACATCAACATCGTCATGGCAGTAACGTCTTCATAATCATGGCAATGACGTCATCATCGTCATGGTAGTTACATAATCATTGTCATGGCAGTTACATCATCATCGTCATGGCTGTAACGTCATCACCGTCATCATGGCAGTAACGTCGCCATTATCTTGGCAGTAACTTCTTCACGATCATGGCAGTATCGACATTATCGTCATAGCACTAACGCCATCACCGATATGTCAGGTATGTCGTCATCGACATGGCAGTTACATCATAGTCATGGCAGTACCGTCTTCGTTGTCATGGTTGTTACGCCATCGTCGTCATGGCAGTTACATCATCGTCATGGTAGTTACATAATTATCGTCATGACAGTAATGTCATAATCGTCATGGCACTAATGTCATCATCATGAAGGTTACGTCATCATAGTCATGGCAGTGACGTCATCATTGTCGTAGTCATTACGTCATCATCGTCATGGCAGCAACGTAACCATTGTCATGGCAGTAACGACAAAAGGTTACTTTTGATATGAACCTCGCAGTCGACCACCTATACATTCATATATTCACCCACCCACCTGATCAACTCGCTTTTGTCAGAGAGATCGACTAGAACGTCTCACCTCCTCTCTCTCTCTCTCTCTCTCTCTCTCTCTCTCTCTCTCTCTCTCTCTCTCTCTCTCTCTCTCAAACAAGAAACGGCACGCCATTCCCCCATAATTCTACCCGAGCTCTCCACGCACACACCCGGCTACCTCCATAAACACACGCTTTCTTTGTCAGTGGCGAAATCAAATCTGTAGCTAATCTGCCACTAACGCCCGGTGAACGTGCCCGGTGCGCAGCAATCAAATAACCCCCACTAAAAATACGTCCCTTTTATGGCACACAGGATAAACTAATCACCACGTTATCGAAGTCTCAGCTGGAAATTCTCTCTTCAACTTACGGTTTAAAAAAGCCATGCATGTGATGAATGAAGTTCACAACTGTCTGTCACAAAATCTGCACCCAATTAAAAATGGGGAAATGAACTTGATACTTTTCTCCGTTGTGTACGTTTTGATCATGCAAAAGTGTCTCGTGTGTGTGTGTGTGAGTGTGTGTGTGTGTGTGTGTGTGTGTGTGTGTGTGTGTGTGTGTGTGTGTGTGTGTGTGTGTGTGTGTGTGTGCTTCCGTGCGTGCGTGAGAGAAAGAGAGAGAAGGGGGGGAGGTGGGCGGGGAGGGGGGGGGGGGGGGGAGCGGGTCGCACATACACATGGAGGTTAACAGGAAGGCACACAAGGGCAGCAGAAAGGTCGATAAAAAGTTCATAAGGTATTGGGAATGATGAGTTTTGTACTAAGAAGTCCTTTACTCTCTCTCTCTCTCTCTCTCTCTCTCTCTCTCTCTCTCTCTCTCTCTCTCTCTCTACACCACCACTACCCAAGCCCCTCCCCACCCCACCCACAAAAAGCACATATAACGCTTCCTCAAATAGTATTGGCAAACGTTAATGATTCATTAGCCGAATCTTTTCTGCCCCTTTACACATTCTTTCCACACAAGTGACACTTCTATCAGCGACACCGGCGGTGTAGAGTCACCGGCCAGCCAGGGGCGACTGACGATGAGAGGGGAGGCAGGGACTCCGGGAAGGACGATCCGCGCGGAAATTCATTTCAGATCAATCACCTGCCCAAATCCCCGGCATAGAGAGTCGCTCTGTTATCACCGTTCCCCTCAATCCACAGGTCAAGCCTCAAGTCCGGGCACCCTGTATGTCCTATATGGGGTTGACTCTCTATGGGGGAGTCGCTCTCTTTATCGGCGATCAAGCAGAGCTTAGTGTCTTCAGTCCTGGGGACTAGAGGGTTTCGTCACGACTCTACCCGTGTCCACTCCTCCCAAAATAGATGGAGTGGCGAGAGGAGGGCGACAAGATCTTTCACGAGGTTCGCTTACCAACAGGACACCCAAGCACACGCCCCCAGCCATTCCATGCCCGCCCCTTGTCAACTTCCGAAAAGGGGGACAATAATCACAGGGTCATGTCCTGGACACGTTACCTTCCTGGCTCATCCTGTTTATTTTGCGTCTCTTCTTCCCAGAAATGCGAATAACAGCTGTAACTCTTCACCTCAACCCACCCCAACCCCACCCAATCCCACCCCACCCACGCTCCCAAACCACCCCCACCCCACCCCCACCCCCACCCCATCCACAACCCAACCCATCCCCACCCCACCCCCCCAACCCCCACCCACCCCCACAAGCTGGAACTGGCTCCTCATTCTGCGTGTCCACGGCAAGAAAACCAGGGCACACCCCGAACCTCATTTCTGCTGCAGGACCCTAATTTAGTGTTCTGTTCTTCATTCACCCACCCACCCACCTACCACTCCCCTTTGGGTTGGGGGTAAGAATAGACCCACCGCGTCTCCCTACGCGATTCGTAGAAATGGAATTATTCAGGAAGTCGATTCTCCTGTGGGTTCGGGGTAAGAATTGACCCACCGCGTCTCCCTACGCGATTTGTAAGAGATAAATAACAAAAACCGCTGGCGCTGAACCTCCAGGTTTTGGCATTAAAAAACACAATAAAGTCTGTAGGACCTTCAGTAAACCTGGAGACAGACAGTCACAGACCTACGCACCACACAACACATGGAGAGAGACAGACACAGACCTACACACCACACAGCACATGTAGACAGTTACAGACCTACACACAACAACACATGGAGACAGTCACAGACCTACACACCACAACACATGGAGACAGTCACAGACCTACACACCACACAGCACATGTAGACAGTCACAGACCTACACACCACTACACATGGAGACAGTCACAGACCTACACACAACACATGGAGACAGTCACAGACCTACACACCACAACACATGGAGACAGTCACAGACCTACACACCACAAAACACATGGAGACAGACAGTCACAGACCTACACACCATCTTTGAAGTGCTGCAAGAACAAAACAAAACAAACGAAATGTTTTCCCCCTTACTCTGATTATTCCTTGTTTCGGAGACGACTGTGATTTTGACTTTTGAGTAGGCCTACACGAACACACAAGCTCGATACAGCCGGCAACAAGCTAGTTCGCCGGGCGGGACAGTGAAATAGATCTATTTCACTCAGAATGTCGATCAATATAGGGCAACGTACTTATTTTTTAAATCAGGGATTGATTAAATCATCATATTTTTGTGACACTGAGACCAGACCATCAAAACAATTAGCACTAGGCCTTGAATCAAATCGTCGTACGAGATCTTACGTTGACTGCAAATGTACAACAGTGCCGCGTGATTGTGTCGACATTCAGCTAGTTCGCTGGGCGATTCCAGGCTTTTAACCAGCGAAGGCAACGATCTAGATGGTACATATACTTTACCGGTTTCACAAATGGAATGAATTTAAGCCAACACAGCGTAGTATCGCTTTTTTGCGTCTGCTGGTAGACGTTCATCATACGAAGAAGCCAAATGTTGTTTTGTGAACGTAGGAAAAGAGTTTGACTCGATTAGGCTCTTACATCTATTGACTATCTAGGGAGGTGCTTCCGAGTGTACGAAATTCATTATCCTTAAAACTCTACTCGCAAATGACGTCACGTTGTTGATGACGTCACACATTTCGCAATTTGGCCATTCCATGAATGGAGTATTTGGGGAGGCGATGTCGAGTGTACGACCTTAAAAAAACACTTTCTCTTCAAGCCTCGATTCTGAAAATTTGATACATTCAATCGGACCTAACTTCCAGTTAGTGTGCAAAATGTCAAGGAAATCCGTCCAGTAGTTTTTGAGAAATCAGCCGTGAGGTCGGGACAGACAGACAGACACACAGACAGACAGACAGATAAAGTCTGTAGGACCTCCAGTAAACCTGGAGGGATAAAGTCTGTAGGACCTCCAGTAAACCTGGAGGGACTAGGAACATCGTGACTTGATATGCGTTTACTCTAAACTGTTCAACTGATTTTTGTCCTTAATGGCCTTATATAGCCTACAAAGGCTGATAGGCCGTAAAACTCCATCCATCCATCAGGAAGTCGAGAGTTGACTTGCTCTTCCTCTACTTTTGTAGTCGATGGCCTTGAATAGCTTTCAAACAATGGTAGGGAGTAAACCTGCATTCATTCTTTTCTTCATCCTCCGTCCGTTTAAACTTGGAGCTCTGAGTAGGACGACAGCAAGTTGATTTTTGAACTGAACTTAATTAATTGAACTTAATTGAATAGTATGAACTTCCTTTTTTAATGGTAGTCAATTTGGCAGAATTGCCCATCTCACATCTAGCCCTTGCAAACAAATATTATGATTTAGCATTAAAAACGTATTATTGACATGAAGCACTGTAACAAAGGAAGACATGATTGATGTGATTTCATAGTCAACAGTGCATTGTAACATAGAAGTTATCTGCTACGAGTTGTGGAAAAGGCACAAGCTACAAGCCACAAGCTACAAGACACAAGCTACAAGCTACAAGCCACAAGCTACAAGCCACAAGCTACAAGTCACAAGCTTCAAGCTACAAGCCACAAGCTACAAGCCACAAGCTACAAGCCACAAGCCACAAGCTACAAGTCACAAGCTGCAAGCCACAAGCTACAAGCCACAAGCTACAAGCCACAAGCTACATACAAGTCACACGTTACAAGTCACAAGCTACAAGTCACAAGCCACAAGCTACAAGTCACAAGCTACAAGCCACAAGCCACAAGCTACAAGCCACAAGCTACAAGTCACAAGCTACAAGCCACAAGCTACAAGCCACAAGCTTCAAGCTAAAAGCCACAAGCTTTAAGTCACAAGCTACAAACTACAAGACACAAGCTACAAGCCACAAGCTACAAGCCACAAGCTACAAGTCACAAGCCACAATCTACAAGTCACAAGCTACAAGCCACAAGCTACAAGTCACAAGCTACAAGCCACAAGCTACAAGCTACAAGTCACAAGCTACAAGTCACAAGCTACAAGCTACAAGTCACAAGCTACAAGTCACAAGCCACAAGTCACAAACCACCAGTCCAAGCTACAAGCCACAAGCCACAAGCTACAAGTCACAAGCTACAAGCTACAAGCCACAAGGTACAAGCCACAAGTCACAAGCTACAAGCTACAAGCTACAAGCCACAAGCTACAAGTCACAAGCTACAAGTCACAAGCTACAGGCCACAAGCTACAAGCTACAAGCTACAAGTCACAAGCTACAAGCCACAAGTTACAAGTCACAAGCTACACGCTACGAGCCACAAGCTACGAGCCACAAGCCACAAGCTACAAGTCACAAGATACAAGCTACAAGCCACAAGCTACAAGTCACAAGCTATAAGTCACACGCTACAAGCTACAAGCTACAAGTCACAAGTTACAAGCTACAAGGCAGCTACCAGTGCCTAACATCTGAGTCTATATTCGTTGTCCCATTTGTGTCTTAGATGTATCTCATCTTCCTCCTGTCTTTCTGTTTGTGATATAGTGCAAGATGTTTTTGAGACTATAATTATGTTATCGTGGTGTACTGCCTTGTCATATCTGTTGAGTACACTCTCTCTCTCTCTTTCTCTCTCTCATTCATATTCACATACACACACATTCACACACAGCACACACACACACACGCACGCACGCACGCACGCACACACACACACACACACACACACACACGCACGCACACACATACACACAGGAGGGAGAGAGAGAGAGAGAGAGAGAGAGAGAGGCCAAAACGCTGCCACCATCGGTTTCCTGAGCTACATATTGATTGGGTGTAAAGCCCTCATTAGCTTCAACTGCATGTGCATCATCACGGACCCAATACCTGCATCAGCCTCTGCAACCTGTCATGCCACGCATGAAGATCGTGCGGATTCTACTCATCACATGGCTTCATTTCACAACCACTACTAAAGGTCAGGCTCAATGTGGGTCGATGAGCTGTGACCACATGCCCGCCACTACGGCAGTTCACACTGTTCCTCACAGCTCAGATGATGGGGAGCAAACAACAGATGTGCAGGTGTCTCCTGAGACATGTGTTCACATCGATCCTACAATGTTGTATATTTCCAGCCTTCCTTTCCTGCCTTTGAAATCGACACCTAAGCACTAGGTGCCAGACTGAGAGAGAGAGAGAGAGAGAGAGAGAGAGAGAGAGAGAGAGAGAGAGAGAGAGATGGAGATGAGTTGACACGGTCAAATGTTCGATGCAGGTATAGGAAGAATCACGTCAAGAACACACTCGCGCATGCACCCATACATAATACACATGCGCGCACACACTCTCTCTCTCTCTCTCTCTCTCTCTCTCTCTCTCTCTCTCTCTCTCTCTCTCTCTCTCTCTCTCTCTCTCTCTCTCGCATACAAACATGCTTCCCACTGCAGCCATTCCAGGTCAAAGGTCAATGGGGCAAAGGATCAAAACTGATCATCGACCCATTGAAAGCTCGCGCCAACAATGCAGATAGTCTTCAGCCCCCTTTACCTGTAACTACCCTTTTCCCCCACAAACAACATTCCCGCCATCCCTCCATCCCCTTCCTCACTCTCCCCCACCCCCACCTCAATACACTTAGTCTACCGATCTTGAAGACACTTCATCAACAAGACCTTGTTTTTTCATTCTTCTAACCTAACCCCACCCACCCCCGACCATTTCCTTCCTCCTGTCCACCTTTCAAACACCTTCCAATCTTGCAACTATACCCTACATTTCATCAAATGTTAAGCCCTTCATCACACCCAACCCTGCACCTCACTCTCATCCTACCCCCTATTCCCCATCACAACCCCCACCCCCCACCCCCCCACACAAAACTACCTTTTCCACCTCTTGCCTTTTGAACCCCATCCCCCCCACCCCTTTTCTTCCAACCTTCTCTCCTTTCCACCCAAATGTAAACCCCATCCCACTCGCCCCACTCCCAACCCTCCATCCCACCCGCAACCCCCATCCCACCCGCAACCCCCCAATCTAACCCCCACCCCCACCCCGAGGGTTAATGGATGAGTGGCGGGTTGGCTATCCCTATTGATTGGCCTAAACACCGCTATTCCCCAGACCTGACAGTCAGGGAAGGGTATGGCCAAAGAAAATGTAGTTCGCTGCCGCTGATAAGAGCTAGGCTGGGAAGGTGGAAGTGAGCAGAAGGAAAAAAGGAGATCGAGACAGAGATAGGGAAAAGAAAGCAGAAGGGAAGGAGAAAATTGCCGTAACAGCTTTATTAAATGTAAAAAACAAGGAGAGTGAAGAGATGTGGGGAGAGAGAGAGAGAGAGAGAGAGAGAGAGAGAGAGAGAGAGAGAGACAGAGACAGAGACAGAGACAGAGACAGAGACAGACAGACAGACAGACAGACAGACAGACAGACAGACAGACAGACAGACAGACAGACAGACAGACAGAGACATAGAGGCCGGCCGGCAGGCAGGCAGGCATGAGGGCAGATAGGTTGGAAGGTAGATAGGCTGGAAGGCAGATAGACAGGAAGGCAGATAGACACACAGTCAGACAGGCAGACAGGCAGGCAGAGATGCAAGCAGATGTGCACACGTGCTGGCAGGCACGTAGAACGACAGACAAAACCACGAACACTACCGAGGATAAACAAATAGATAAAGCAGCACATTCAAGCATGCATACACACAGAATGTGCATCATGCAGACCGAGCATCGCACACGAGCCAAGCAATCACGCGGCAGGCCTGGGGCGCTACAAGCATGACTGCCGTTTTTCCGCATGGATGGGCAAGCTGACACCCATAAGCCCGCCACTACTAAAGCCCATCACCGCGCTTCTCAGTCGTCCCTCAGCGGCGCGCAACACGCGCCGGAGTTCTCTCCCTGCTATTTCCGCCAGCACCAACAAGGACAGAGAGCGGATCAGGAACTATTTACATTCTCTGAGAAATCAAACGCGAGGCAGGGAGGGCTAGGCTTGCACAGCGAGATATCAACCTCGCTCTCTCTCCCTCACACACACCCTCCTTCTCCCCCTCCAGCTCCTCACTCTCCCCCAGCGCCAAAGGCAGGCCTAGGTAAGAGGTGGGTAATGGATTCCAGCATAGGCCATGGGGGTAGAGAATGTTGAGAGTCAACACAGCGGAGTTCTCCTTTAGCCACATGCCTCCCTCCTCTTCATCTAGCCCCCCTGACCCACCCCCTCTACACACCATCCTTTTAGTCTTTAGTTCCATGCCTCCCTCCACCGGCAAAAGCAGTGCAGTGCAGCGCAAGTGCAAAGTAAAGTGGCGGTAAAGTCTAGTTCCTATTCACCACAGCGCCATATGTCAACCAGGATTAAGCGAAGGCCGCGATCCAATGAAGTAAATCAATGTAATTGGCTGGTAGCAAGGAGAAAGAAAATGGCTGCGGTAGGCAAAAAAAGATAAGAAAAACTTAAATACAGGAAAGAAAAGCATAGACTCAAGGGTGGGTGCACACCCATACACGCAATCACCCAGGCATGCACATACATACACGCACACACACACGCACGCGTGTGCGCGTGGATACACACAGACACACACACACACACACACACACAAACACACGTACGCACACAGAAAAAAACACCACACACACATACAAACAATATAGACAATATACACAACAGACGGACGGACAAACAGATAGACAGACAGACAGACAGACAGACAGACAGACAGACAGACAGACAGACAGACAGACAGACAGGCAGGCAGGTAGACAGACAGACAGACAGACAGAGGCAGGCAGGCAGGCTGGCTGGCTGGCAGGCAGGCAGGCAGGCAGGCAGGCAGGCAGGCAGGCAGGCACGAGAGAACACGGGAGGGGAGTACATACAGGGAGGGAGCTATTGACATTTCCTTAACCCAACATCACCTCACGACACCTTCATACAAACGTCACCTTCATACAAACGAGATGCTTTTAATTGATCGCGCAACAGAATCGATAATGGTTCACGGTTTCACGGCTTCCGGGTTCGAAGCTTGCACGCGTCACGCTCACAGGTAATTCCGCGGCCTTGAGGGTGCATACACCTGCCAACACGAATCAATAGGCCGAGACGCCACCTACCTGCTTTCAGCAAGGGGACTCGTGCACTAGCACAGGAGTGGCTGAAGTCGACCACAGGCCACGGCCTTCTTCATCAAGGCGTGAGGCACAGGCAAGTTGAAAAACAGAGGTGGGTTTCCCAGGACTTCGGATATTCAATCCAAAACAATCCAAAGCAATCCAAAGCTATCCCAAAAGGCGTTTCCGGTTTTTCTTTTTTAAGTGATCACTGCATCACACGCAATGTCCAATCAGTAAGTTCGTGTAATAAACCCGTCTCCACTGCTTTTTCGTTCTAGCTTTTATACAGACTCATGCACGATTACAGCGATCTCTGAAAAATAATACCGGAAACGCCCTTTGGATTGCTTTGGATTGCTTTGGGTTGCTTTGGATTGTTTTATTTGTGATGATTGCTTTGGATTGCTTTGGATTGCATATCCATAGTCTGGGAAACCCACCTCAGGTAAACAGGAAGTGTGTTCAAACGAATGACCTGAGAATTGCTTACTGGAAATTGAATGATAAGATCGACTTACCTATTTCACCAGTGAGTAGGTGAATCAGTGTGAACGGGAAGAATTTTCAGATGAATGAACTGAAAAATTGATTTATGGAAATGGACTGCAATGCAAAATCTACTTTATCAGTGAGAAGCACCCAGAATTTAAACGACAATTGGACAGGAAGACTGGTCACACGACGAAAAACACAAACTTGCAGCAACCTCCGCTCTTAAAACTAGTGGGTAAATCGACATTTCGAGCAGCAGGATCTGAGGGAGTGAATGATTTCTGTCAAGAAGAAAGAAGAGGATCCGGATAAGGAGGTCGATAAAATGGAAAAGGAAGGGGGACAGAGATAGGCAGAAGAGGAATATAGAAGAGCAGAAGGAAGGGGCAGGAGGGAGATGAAGAAGGTGAAGTAGCAGTAGCAGTTGAAGCAGAATGGAAAAGAAAGAACGAAGCAGGAAAAGGGGGAGCAGGGGCAGGGGGAGGAGGACAGAGATGGGGAGGAGGACAGGGAGGAGGACAGAGAAGGGGAGAGAGGAGTGGGAGGAGGAGGAGGAGTGGGAGGAGGATACAATGAAAAGCCTAAAATGGAGAGAGAGAGAGAGAGAGAGAGAGAGAGAGAGAGAGAGAGAGAGAGAGAGAGAGAGAGAGAGAGAGAGAGAGAGAGAGAGAGAGAGAGAGAGGCTAAGAAAAAACAGAAAAAGGAGAAAGCGGAAGAGAAGGAAGAAAAGAATGGCCAGAAACAAAAGAACACGAGCAGAAGGAGGAGAAGGAGATCAATAATACAATCTTCCACTTTCCAAATCTGACAAGAGTATAAAAAAACGACACAGTACCAATACCAGGAATCCGGTTCCAATCATGAGTAGGAGAGCCCTACAGTGCAAACGATCCCCTTTCTTACAAACACGTCAGCCCCTCTTTCGGACGCTGAGAACAAACACGGAGAGAACAACAGTGATGAAAGAAAAGCGAGAGGCAGAAGAGAGCTGAAACCCAGAGGAGGATAAAGTAGACAGAGACAGGAGGATTGAGCAAAACAGGCCAGAATCAAAAGCAGGTGTATAAACACGAACAGCACGAGACAGGGGAACGAGGCACGCAGGGTGGGTGCCAAACTCCAAGATAACAAGAGTAGGAAAGAACAGATGAAAAAAGGAGAGAGAGAGAGAGAGAGAGAGAGAGAGAGAGAGAGAGAGAGAGAGAGAGGGGGGGAGGGAGGGAGGGGGGAGGGAGGGAGGGGGGGGAGGGAGGGAGGGAGGGAGGGAGGGAGGGAGGGAGGGAGGGAGGGGGGGCCCAGGCATACTCTTTATGTACGCACGAGGCAAACTGCAGGTGCACCATCTCTCTCTCTCTCTCTCTCTCTCTCTCTCTCTCTCTCTCTCTCTCTCTCTCTCTCTCTCTCTCTCACACACACACACACACACACACACACA
>JAWQFJ010013429.1:27500-47198 GCA_034096865.1 Theodoxus fluviatilis | reverse complement strand
CATTCAGCGTGGCTGAGACTAGTGAATATAGTCCTCAGCAAACAGGTTGGTCACGTTGAATAGCCTTACACTTCTTCCATAACATGGCATACCACCGTTCTTGAACCACAGAGTCCCGGCACGCTGAATGGCCTATCACATCGTGAGTGTTGTTTCCTCCCCGCTTGTTGTGATACCACTCGATACTAGGCAGCCATGTTTTCGTCAATTCATTTACTAAATCATCGATGTTCCCATGAATGTAAAAACTTAGTATGGCGGTAAAAATTCGAATGTCTCACACGAGTGTAGATAGTGTGAACTCTACTAATTTATAAGGGGACTTGAATACAACAGCAATAATTTTATACTTCATGAGCGAGTAAAGGCAACGCAATCCCGTCTGCATAATCTTCGATAGACGATACACACAGCAACACCAACTGCGTGCTTTTGCTTGATGAGGAATCATTAATGTAATGTATGCTATAGAAGAGATTAACCGTTAGAAAAACTGCTTCTGGAGCTAAGTCCGAGAATATCGAACTTCGGAATCGGAACGGATCCTACAGAAGACAACTACCAAATTCGATTCACGTTCAACCACGAGACGGAATGTAAGGTTAAATCACTTACTGACTCCATCAGTCGATACACGAATACCGCTCCAAAGACCGGTTTTTGTTGGAATATAAGTCGGGACTGAATTTCTCTCTCTGCCGCACGGTGTTTCGACTCTGTATTAATTTCAATTTTTTTCTTCTAGGGTTCCTTTTCTTTAGGGACAGGAGGCGGATAAAGGTGTGTTGTTTTTTTTATAGCGACTGTGTCTCAAACCGCTTTACACTTTACCTCCTGATCACTGGGCTACTTGATCAGTGCTGTACTGGCACCTGGCGCCAAGCACAGTGAGAGACAGATAGGACCCACACAGCAAAGACCCTATATACACTAAGACCGCGCACTCCAGCGATTTTCCTTTACGCGAAGCGAGGTCAGAATTTAGAGTTACGTCCCTTTACGAGAGAATGCTGTTCCGCGGTGACCAGTGTTGTGACATAGAGACTTTGGTCGGTTTCGAATACTGTTTACAAAGGGTAAGAGGTTTAAACTATTTTTTTATCAATTCGAACTTAATGCAAGATTTCTTACCGTCAACCACACATCGCGCACACAATAAAGAATTTTTTAAAACTTACTTCAATTGTCCAGCGGAGATTGCAGCGAGGTGCCGAGGCTCACACGAGTCAGCGGAGAACGATCGAATTGTCGAATATTTTCAGTCCATGTTGAAGCGTGGCTCCGTGTGAGCAAAGATCCATATAGGTCTTTGATGAGAGGAACATTAGTTTGTTGGTGAAAAAGCAACAGTCCAGTCTCTCTCTGGATCGCATATTTACAGTTTAAGTCTTTCCAGTCATGTTTTCATCGCACGTTTTTCTGCCTTTGGGGCCAGAGTGCAGGGAAAGTTACAGATGGCAAAGTTTGATGATTTTTCTGTTTCTTTTCAAGCACTTCTGTGAGAACGATGCAGTGCAGTCTTTCAATGTAGAGTTAATTTGCACTGTGAGGAAAGTGCTGACTATGGAAGTCTTGAGGTTGTACATTCTCTGTGGGCACTCGAGCGATGTTGAATCGAGTTCCTTTTCAAGTAGGGTTTTCACTCCGTCGGAATGCAGTACTCCCTCGATGTTTTTCTTGTAAACCGTCTCCAACTTTTCAACTGCTTGTACAAGATCTGCACCTGGTACAGTGAGCCCACCTTCTTCGGCATCATGAAATTCTTTCCGCAGAATGAAAAGCTCGTTGTTGCTCCCTGTGTACAGTCCAGTCATCTTCTCCGTGCATGATCCACACACGTTTGGCAGCATTTTCCTCGCGATGAGGTCGTATTTGTATCTGGCATTGGAGCACGCAATCGCAGAGCAGAAACCACCCCCGCTCCTTGACCTTTGCCGCTTCATTTTTCTGAACTTGCAGTGCAGCCCGAAACACAAGAAATTACTTCGCTGTTCTCAATGGGGAGCTGGGCTTAACATCGTCAAAACTGACTCGCCTTTTTATGTTACATCACACATATGGTGTTCCTAAGACGGGATCGTCGTCGTCTCTCTCCCATCGCATGCATCGCCACTCTCCCCTATCCCTCTCCATCCCTAGACTGTCGTCTGTATTACCGTCTCTATTATTGGGTTCTGGCATTCTCTCTCCCTCCGTCCATTACAGTGGGCAGATGGGGTCAACAGTGTCGGAAAAAAACAATAACAGTACTTGGCCCAGCGGTAGAGTGGCGCCACAACAGCGTGTGAGAAAACAACGATGCTGAGAGACATACGTTAGGGTCAGGTCCAGACAGGAAGACAATGGTAAACCGATAAGGGTGGAATGAGGGGGGGGAGAGAGAGAGAGAGAGAGAGAGAGAGAGAGAGAGAGAGAGAGAGAGAGAGAGAGAGAGAGACAGAGAGAGAGAGACGAGAGAGAGAGAGAGAGAGAGAGAGAGAGAGAGAGAGAGAGAGAGAGAGAGAGACCTGATACATATACAGAAATTTACCGTCTGAACGCAAAAGAGTAATAAAATAAACATGCATGGTTTCAACAAACATCCAGAAAACCTATACATACCTTGTACATTATAATTCACACCAAACTTTATTCCTTTCACACACCACACGCACGCACACATGCAATGTTGTCAACGCAGCGCTCAGAAATAGCATTCCCATCGGGGGAGGTAACTCTCAAAGAAACCTCGCTCAAAGTATCGGAGTGAGTCATCTTAGTGTATAGAATTTTGCACACAGTCAGGTACCAGCACCTACTCCACTCCCTGGGGAGTATTCCGACCTGATGTTGGCTCATGGCCGCATGCAAAGGTTAATCGCACTACAGAGTGCCTCCGTCTGCCCTCACAGGTACCCGGTTTTACTCCTGGGTGGAGAGAGGCAATGTGAGTGGAGCTCCTTGTGCAAGGATGCAAGCCTGGGAGCGGGGAAGAATCAAACGCCGCACCCTCTAGCCGCAAGGGACTGCTGGTCAAGCGCGCTGACCACTCGGCCACGGGCCAAGGGTGCAAGGGCAGTTCGTGGGTGTGGGGGTGAGGGGTGGAGTTGGGGGTGGGATGGGGTGGGGTAAGGGGTGGGGTGAGGGTGAGGGGTGGGGTGGGGATGGGGATGGTGATAATGCTGTTGTTTATTAAAAAGATCGTGATGTACGTATAATTACTAAATCGTCAGTTTCGTTACGAAACAGCTATGTTGTTCACCCAAGTTTTGTGTGCAAATAATGTAGGTACCTGACGAGTCGATAATTAGGTTTATAAAAACCGCTGGCGCTGAACCTCCAGGTTTTGGCATTAAAAAACCCCAATAAAGCTGTGAGGACCTTCAGTAAACCTGGAGGGATAAAAAATCGAATACAGGACGTTTCGTACCCTGGACGTTTCGTACCCTGGACGCAACGTACCCTAGTCGTTGTGTACCTCATTTAGTTGATTCGTACTTTTTCTACCCTAACCCTAACCCTAACCCTAACTCTAACCCTAACCCTTACGGTACGAAACGACTAGATACGAAACGTCCACGATACTAAACGACCCGCATCGTAAAAAATCCTTCTTTCTCCTTCATCAATGTCTTCGAAATTAATCCTCCTCGAAAATCTCCTCGAAATTACGTCACGTTATTCGACGTCAAATGATCGAGTCACACATTTTGCATTCGGTCTCTGGGTTAGCGTTTTCTTTGCAACACCAAAACGTAAAAAAGTCACTTTCTTATAAAACCTCGATTCTGAAAATTTGATACATTCAATCGGACCTAACTTACGGTAAGTGTGCAAAATGTCAAGGAAATCCGACCAGTAGTTTTTGAGATACCAGCCGTTACGTCGGGACTGACAGACACACACACAGACACACAGACACACAGACAGACAGACAGACAGACAGACAGATAAAGCTGTGAGGACCTCCAGTAAACTTGGAGGGAAATATTTACTGTCGATTCGTAATCTTATCCTCTTAAAAAGTGCGTGAGTGTGCGCGCGCGCATGTATGTGGTGGTGGTGATGATGATGATGATGATGATGATGAGAGTAATGATGATGATGATGAAGGGTGATGATGATGATGAAGATGATGATGAAGAATGATGATGATGATGAAGAATGATGATGATGATGAAGAATGACGATGATGATGAAGAATGATAATGATGGTGATGATGATGAAGAATGATGATGATGATGATGATGATGATGATGATGATGATGATGATGATGATGATGATGATGATGATGGCGACGACGACGACGACGATGATGATGATGATGATGATGATGATGATGATGAATAATGATGATGATGATGATGACGACGACGACGATGTCAACGACGACTATGACGATTATTGTCGCGAGCAGGTTGCAGGTTTGGGGGGTTAATTTTCGTGTTCGTGTACTTGTGTGGGCACGCTCGGTGTGTAGTGTATTAGTAGCGCGTTAGCGCGCCCCCGTCCGTGCTTTTCGCTGTCTCGCGTGAGGTTTGACGTGGTGATGAGTGAACTCTGTGCGCCTTCGCACGGGAACTGCGAGGCCGAAAAGGGTGAACGCGCTGCTCACGTTTGGTTTTGGGAAGACGGTTTTTTGAGAGTCAGATGCTAACTAGTGAGCATTGAGGCAACACCGCTTTTGGGGTGTTTGCCAGAAGTGTGGTGCGACCGCTGTCGACCCAGTGCGTGGCGTGGCTACTGCCAGCCCGGGATAATAGCGACTGTATTGTCGTTGTCGGCGTAGGCCGAACAGAAAACCATCACCAGGAGAAGGGCCGCGTTCTTCCATGTGAGTATTTGGTGTGTGTAAATGTCTTTGTGTAAGTTTTCACTAGGTTGTTGGTCTGCTGTTCTGGGGGTGGGCGGGAAGTTAGAATAAGTAATGGAATTTCAGAACTGTGCTTTTGTTGTTCATTCATTTGCTCTTGTTCCCATTCTCGCTTCATTTGCATAATTTCATGGTTCGAGGTAGGTTTGCTTTTGTCTCAAATGCTTATTATCGTCTCTGGCAAATGATTAAGATGCTTGTGACCCGCTAGTGATAACAATGCAGAATTAGGGTTACACACCTTAGACAGTTTTCCATGCGTGAAGATATTTACTTGACTTTGGTAAAAGTTAAAGGCAAAATGGTTGTAGTTTGTGTTAAGGGTTAAACTGTGTTGTGAATGAGTGCAGTTTGATGAGGTAGGATTTGGTTGTCATGTATTTTATTTCTGGCCATTTAGGCCTGGGTGATGTTTCACGAGTCGTCGTCCACGGACCTCCCAGCTCCTCATCGCTGTCGTCGTCGTCATCAACTGCCACTCATCGTCCCTGCATCATTGACGGTGCTGGCTGCTCATCGGCCTGAGCTCACCTGGTCAGAGGAAGGTCGACCTTCATCGTCGCGGGCGTTTCATCGTCACTTTGTTTCCCTTCCTCAGTTCTGCGGCCTTTCGCAGAAGGCCGCCATGTGACAGTTGTTGGACAACCGTAGTTTTGTTGTGCTTGCGTGAGATTGACAGTTGTTGGACAACCGTAGTTTTGTTGTGCTGGCGTGAGATTGACAGTTGTTGGACAACCGTAGTTTTGTTGTGCTGGCGTGAGATTGACAGTTGTTGGACAACCATAGTTCTGTTGTGCTTGCGTAAAATTGACAGTTGTTGGACAACCGTAGTTTTGTTGTGCTGGCGTGAGATTGACAGTTGTTGGACAACCATAGTTCTGTTGTGCTTGCGTGAAATTGACAGTTGTTGGACAACCGTAGTTTTGTTGTGCTTGCGTGAAATTGACAGTTGTTGGACAACCGTAGTTTTGTTGTGCTTGCGTGAGATTGACAGTTGTTGGACAACCGTAGTTTTGTTGTGCTTGCGTGAAATTGACAGTTGTTGGACAACCGTAGTTTTGTTGTGCTGGCGTGAAATTGACAGTTGTTGGACAACCGTAGTTTTGTTGTGCTGGCGTGAAATTGACTGTTGTTGGACAACCATAGTTCTGTTGTGCTGGCGTGAAATTGACAGTTGTTGGACAACCGTAGTTTTGTTGTGCTTGCGTGAAATTGACAGTTGTTGGACAACCGTAGTTTTGTTGTGCTTGCGTGAGATTGACAGTTGTTGGACAACCGTAGTTTTGTTGTGCTTGCGTGAAATTGACAGTTGTTGGACAACCGTAGTTTTGTTGTGCTTGCGTGAAATTGACAGTTGTTGGACAACCGTAGTTTTGTTGTGCTGGCGTGAGATTGACAGTTGTTGGACAACCGTAGTTTTGTTGTGCTGGCGTGAAATTGACAGTTGTTGGACAACCGTAGTTTTGTTGTGCTGGCGTGAAATTGACAGTTGTTGGACAACCGTAGTTTTGTTGTGCTGGCGTGAGATTGACAGTTGTTGGACAACCGTGGTTTTGTTGTACTGGCGTGACTATAGTGGTGTTGTGGCTAAGGCCGCACTGTGAGAGTCATGGGCAACCATTGAGTTTTTGTTTGGTTGGAGGGGGGGGAGGGGGGGGGGGGGATGTATTTTCACCTATGTGCTTGGTTTGAGGTGTGTAGATAATTTCACCAGTGGTGTAGTATTGTTTCATCTCTCATCGGTGGTTCGCATTAATTGTAGGTCATCAATCATCTATCATCATTACCATCATTCACTATCGCCTCCATCTACTTCATTCTACATCGCCCACGAGAAGTAAATAAATCTTTGTTTAGCCAAATCTGAGTCATTGAGTTCCTGACTCCCTCTGCATGAGAGGTTAAGGTCCCACCTAGCAGGTGCAGGGCGCGAGATGTTCTCTCTCTCTCTCTCTCTCTCTCTCTCTCTCTTTCTCTCTCTCTCTCTCTCTCCTCTTGTCTCTCCTCTCTCTCTCTCTCTCTCTCTCTTTCTCTCTCTCTCTCTCTCTTTCTCCTCTCATCTCCTCTCTTCTCATCTCTCTTTCTCTCTTTATCTCTCTTCTATCTCTCTACTCTCTCTTTTCTCTCTTTCTCGCTCATCTTTTCTCTCTCTCTCTCTCTTTCTCTCTCTCTCTCTCTCTCTATCTCAGCACTGCGAACATGCTGGTTTCTCCGTTATTTGTGATAAGTTAAGTTATGTAATGGTTGAAAAAGTTGATGTTGTCATTATTGACACTGAAGTCTGATTCACCCTGTATAAGAACGAGGTTTATCCATGTAGGATCACATTCATATCATGACCTTGGTTTACATTTGACGTTGAGTGCTGAAATAGACCTGAAAAAGATTTATATATACATTTTGTAGAACCTTTTTTTAGCCCTGCTCTACATGTTTATTATATCTACTAGTGATATTATTTCAATCATATATATTAATCTAATCAATTGAACACACGACTTGGAGACATGAAAACAGTTTGGGAAAAGCACCGCATTAAGCCCCAAGGGGCATTGGTGACCTCTTCGATGAAAATAAGCAGAACATTATTTCCGTTTTGGTTATTTCCGTAACGAGTTTCAACCAATCATAATTGGCTTCTTTCGATAAAGGTGTGGTTTTAACCCAGTCGGAAATAGATCAGTCACAGTGTCGTTTTTTAACACCACTCTTGCTGCTAAGTTTAAAGTTCAAAAAACACTTTGCTCCTTAGACTTCATCACATCTAATGTTGAAATGCACTTCATGATTAACAACGTAAGCGAGATCTGCATCAGTGCATTCCTAAGCAACCAAGGCAAGTGGTCATGCATTAATTTTGTGATGTTCCGTGTTATGCGTCATGTATTAGGAAGTAAGAAACTCCTGTGAGGAGCTACACCAACAGGTTGGTCTTCAGAGGAAGAAACCCCGTCAACAAGTGTTTCGGCACTTCAAAACACGAGATCTGCATCAGTGCATTTCTAAACAACCGAGGCAAGTACTCATGCATTAATTTTGTGATGTTGCTTCGGAGATAAATTTTTGCAAAGCAGCGACAACTTACAAGTGACCGTGAAATAGGACGGTAAAATCTCATCGTACACAGTCCTATTTCACTTGTAAGTTGTCGCTGCGAACGAGGCCTATTCACAAAACGTCGACCCAGATTTGTACCGGTCCAATCAGATTAAACAAACATTGAATATCGATGCAATTGATATTGCTGTTTTGTAGTATCAAAAAGTCAAATCAGGTAACAGAACAAAACACTGTTGTTAGTCTCTGCGACATCTTGGCCTTTCTTTCTCCTCTGTAATCTGTCCTGCATACTCTCTTTCCGTCTTTTCTAGTATTTGTTAAGTTACAAAACGCAAAACATAACAAATTCTCATCATTTACAAAGTGATCTGAACAAACATATCGATCTGCCTTAGTGTCAAAAGTGAGTGACTTCAGGTTCAGTTGAGCGACCCACTCACGGCGCCTTTGAGTTGTGAGATCCAGCATTTCCTTGCCTTTTCGCGTTGCAACACGCGGTACAACACAAAAACGTCGATCATTCTCTCTTTCATGCTGATTGTGGCAGTTCAGAGGAGGTCACCATTGTAGAAAAACAAAATTTCTGTTCCCAAAACAGTCGTATCTTTCACTGATTTTGTAAGCGACGCGCCGTTGTTTTCCTAGAAGTAGGAAAAGATCACTCTGTCTTCCCGAGTGTGTCTCGATCTTGACGGAGCTCATACGCGGAGCGAGGTACAGATTTCGATTTACGTCTCCTTTTTTCCGTGTCTTCTGACGCTGGCGAGAATAACAACAAAGAAGAGTCTGCAACGTTCGGCTGTTTGCATTCCTAATTCTGCAAACTACATACATAAAGCATACAGCAGAGGATAATTGCAATAAATCACTTACCTCAACGTATGGAAGAGGGTAGATTTCGGCAACTAGGGATGCAGGCGACTCTAGAATGCACCCAATCTATGCCTATCCTACTGTATAATGAAGGGCGGGGGCAGGGTAAGGAAAGAATAATACAAAAATCTTTCCGCACGTTGTACTGTCTTTGTCATCGCAGTTTTTAACAAATTTGGCATTTTTAACACCAGTAAGTTCTCATGAGGTACGACGGTGAAAGGAGTTAATCTTGTGTATCACAAACAACGGAGTGTAATTGTTTTTCCTTTCTTTCCCATCAAATCTTGATGTCTTCAATTTTGCACCCATTTACTACATCTCGTCTCGTCTCAGGGGAAGCAGAAAAATTTCCACCATAGCCGCATGAGTATCTGCCATTTGAACATGATATTGCAGCATAATTTTCTCAT
The DNA here is from genome assembly GCA_034096865.1 of Theodoxus fluviatilis. Taxonomy (NCBI): domain Eukaryota; kingdom Metazoa; phylum Mollusca; class Gastropoda; order Cycloneritida; family Neritidae; genus Theodoxus; species Theodoxus fluviatilis. The sequence continues at coordinate 37,998 of JAWQFJ010013429.1, read as the reverse complement.
CCATGCCTTCGTCGCTTCATTTTCAGCTATGAGAGAGTGAAAGCATCGATTCTAATTCCTTCTAAAAACACCATAGTGTTCAAAGTTATGAGAGGAAAAGCTTTCTAACCTATTGATGCCAGTCGCTTTCTCTAATGGGAGACCCAAGATGCCATCGCAGCAGTAGTTGGACAGTTAGCGGTTTAAACTCACAAGAAAATTATATCCAATTGATACACTACACAGCTACTACTAAGCAAGCTGTGTACTCCTAACGTCATAGACTTACCACCTTACACACACTCTCTCTCAAAACAAAATGAGATCCCGCACACCCAAGAATCAAACCCAGGCGAAATTCGATGCTATTTACTGACCCACACCTCCTTTACAAGCCCCCACAAGCTTGTGGCAAAAACAGACCAGTTTTTCTTTTTTGTGGCTATGGTTTCAGTTTTGCAGTTCTCTCTTGCTCTCTCTCTCTCTCATAGAGAGCTGTAATTAAGTGAACACTGTCTGCACCTGAAAACAAATGCAGTGCAGAACCTCGAATACAGAAGCAGTGCAAATTTCACTCTGGATTCCTACAAGGAATGTTGCAAAGGTAAGTGACAAACATTCTCTCTCCTTCACTTAATTTGCTTTGCTAAGTTTTCAATGTGTTCAAAAGACACCCAGATATTAAACCATGGAGGATATACTTTCCATTTCATGAGTGTGCGCTGGTTTTTATAATTACGTTTGATTACCTTTTCTATTCTAAAGACAGTTTGTGTTGATTTTTGAAGCTCTTCACTGTAGAAACTTCTTTGAATTGCTTCTCCTTGTAAATCTTCCAGCTTATACGTAACAGGGCTTGTTTTTTTAAATTGATTTAATTCTAAAAAATTCATCTGTAAAGTTTGGGGTAAACCCTTTTTTCAATGTTCTTTTCTTTTTGGAGATGCATACAAGATCACTAACTTTGAACTTTGGTTTAGACTATATCATCTGATCCTTATGAAACAAGGCAAGATAAACATCCTGTTCATGTTTCTGATCAGATGCTAGTGCAGGTGTCATACCCAAAGATCTATGAATTTTTTTCATTGTATTTATCAATCAATTAAGGCAATAGATCAAGATATTTATGTGTGTTTTTTGCTGTAAAGTATTTCCACATTAATGTTTTTAATGTACGGTTAAATCTCTCCACAATAACTGCTTTACCCCCATTGTATGTGTGGTACATTTCAATCTGGTTGTCTTTGAGAAAGCTCTGGAATGTTCTGTTTAAAAATTCAGTCCCCTGATCAACCCAGAGGAAGCTAGGGTTTTAAAAGCTTGAACTATTTCAGTCCCTGTCTTATGGTTGATTGCTACACTCCATGCAAATTTGCTGAAAATGTCAATGACGCTAAAGAGATATTTGTATCCATTGTTTTGTTTGCTGAAGGCTTCCATCTCAACAAGATCTGCTCTCCAAATAATGTCAATACCACTTGAAATAACTGAGCGTTGAGGAAACTTTCTTCTGATTGGTCTATGCAGTTCCTCTGCTAGTTCATCAGTTCATTTCCTCAATGCCTTTTATGGTTTCCCAGCCCAATCTTACATTTCAAACTAATCAGTGGCCTGATTACTAATGCCTTGGCAGCTTTTTCACCCAAAGTCTTGCCAGTGTGTTTTGGTAACTACTCCAGGTTTATTGCATCAGCCTGTTTTTTGTTTCCATAAGTGTATGCAAAGTCGTGCTCTTTACATATGTTATTAAATGTTTACTTGTCGGTGGACCATTGTCTAATGGATATCCAGGCCCACAGTAGTTGTATCCTGGTAATGTTAATCCTTTCTTTGGTAACAGAGGTAACATGGCTTTGTGAATGTCTATTGCGCCTCGATCCTTTTGAGGCAAGACTTTTGTTTTTCTAGAATCACAGACAAAACACAGTGATCTAGCAATTTTCTTACCATTTTTGGTTGTTCCTTAAGTGACATTATTAGAATCTGTAACTGCTTTACACTTCAATCAGTATGATTTCATATTTATATATACTTCACAAACTTTTTGCATAATCATTGATAATATGCCTGTTTACTAAGCTTTTCTTGAGGGTAAAATCGAGTAAGATTACTATAGGTTGTTTTCCCGTTGCCCTTTTTTTGACGTAAAACACACAGTAATAACCACACATGACAGAATCCAGGCTCTGAATTTGAGCTGTATTATACACAATTTCCTTTTTGCTTTTTTAAATATATTTCACAACCACATCAGGTGGAGTAACACCAAATGGGTCAAAATATTCATACTTATTAGAATCAGTGTACATTGCAACCTAGTGTGTGCCAGACCCTGCAAAGTAATCTTGCAGATTATTGACCATGCATTCATTTTTAGCAGGCTTAGCTGGTAACATTTCATTGTAAAAGTTTCTTCTGCAGTTTTTTTTACTGACTTTAACATATGATCAATGTCATAATTAGTTAATGAGTTCCAGGGAGGGCCAGACCTCTGGCTGCCCGAGTTCCTGGCCCTTACTCTATCCTTTCCCTGTTTTTGGATCTACAGCCTGAAAACACTCTGCTCAGGTGACTGAAAGTTGGAGACTGAAATTACACTGCAGAATATAGGGGGCGAGATAGCTTTATTGTACAAGACTTGGAGTCATACTTGCTGTTATTTATCCACTGTCTAATTACTTGCAATGTATTATCCACCTATTAGGAGATATGCCTCCAGATTAATTAAAGGTAATTCCATCTTAGGAAACATGCCTCTAGGCTTGTTAAATATTTACGCTGCAAATACTATACTGTGTCAGTAGGAAAAGAAAGGTTTTTGAAGTACAAGTCAGATAGCCATACTTGCTGTTATCAATCCATTGTCTATTAGTATTGTTCTACCCGCAGACCAGGGAAAATTCCCGATACTACTCAAATTAAAGAACTTTTTTTTAAAACACTTTATTATAAAAAAAGGATACAAATATCAAGGTTGGATCATAGACACTAACAGAAATGTACATGCATTCACAACGGCCCTCCTTCATGTAAAAAAGAATTCCACTTCAACTTAAATTTCTCAAAATTACCTGCCATTCTAGCTGCACACTCTTCTGTATTCAACACATTAAACATACATTTTTTAAAGTCTTCAAATGAAGGCAATTCATTCATGGATCTTTTGTAATGTATATGTTTCTTTCCTAGCAGAATGATATGGTTTGTACATGCATCATAGTCTGGTGAGCCAAACAAAATATTTTTCTTATTCAAATGTAAGGGAATCCTTGTCTTGCTTCGAAGGAAACAAATAATTTCTTTCCAAAATGTTTCACTAACAATACAGTCAACAAAGAGATGCTCCAAAGTTTCGGGTTCTGTCAAACAGAAAGAGCAGACATTACTCTGAACAATCTTTAGCTTAAACAAATATTCATTAACGGGTAGTATTCTGTGCAGAATTTTATACTGAAAGTTCCTAAGTTTCACTTCTCTTGTTGCTACAAAGGGAATCATATAATACCGCCTCCATGGCAATTCAGATACTCCCAATCTTTTTTCCCAAGATGTTTGCGAAGTAGGTTTTTGGCTATTTTCACTAAGAATTGTATAGTACATTCTCGCAAGTTTTGTTTTATTTTTTAGCAAAAAGGATCGTATCGGTAGATCCCCCTCACAAGCCGTACTACTTGCGGTAGCTCTTTCAATACTACTCTTCCAGTGAGCGGGGATTATACTTAATAGTTTAGCATATTCCAAAAAGTTTCCTTGTAGGCTAAAGTGACATTTTAACTCTTCAAATGATTTAAATCCCCTGTTCGGATGAACAATATCTTTCATACTTCTAATTCCTACGTCAAACCATGTTTTTTTAAAGTAAGTTTTATCTTTATATTGCGGATTGTTCCACAATGGCTGATGTAAAAGGTCACAGGTCAAAAAGTGCCGATAGTGCTTGCTTACAAATTCATTCCAGATTTCCAAAACCTGCTTCCAGAAAACGTTCCTCACACTGCTTATTGCAGACTGACTTATACATCCCCCAGTTTCGATTAAAGTGTTAATATCAATTACTTTTCCGAGAGGAATACCCATTTCAGGTGCTTGTGCTAATCGGTTGATCCATGTTAGTTTTAGCGCCCTGTCATATGCATGAAGATCAGTCATCTGCAAACCTCCTTCAGCATATGGTTGGGTAATTACAGTTCGCTTTATCTTATCTATTTTGCCCCCCCCCCCTATAAATGCATAAAATTCCTTCTGGAGTTCCTTCATTGTAGAGTCAGGTGGTCTTGGAATGTTCATTAAGAAATATGTCAATTTTGAAACTGCAAGCGACTTCACTAATGTTACTTTCCCTAGCAGCGTTAAGTTCCTCCTTCTCCATATACGAAGCAAAGATTGTATCTTTCTAGTTACATGCTGATAATTCATGTCTACTATTCCATCCAAGTTATCTGTTAGTACTATTCCTAATATTTTGAACGGTTCCGTCGTCCAATTGAGTCGAACGTCCGTGCACAGGCGCATCGTTGATTTTGCCATGGAACCTATCCATACAGCCTTAGTTTTCCTAGTGTTCATTTTTTGTCCAGATATTTTTCTAAATGTGTCTAACGTTCGAAGAGTGGCTCGCAGAGACTGCTCAGAACCATCAAGTAGAAATTCCGTGTCATCAGCATATTGACAAACTAGGTATTCTTTGCCATTTATTTGGATGCCTTTAATATCTTTATTCCGTTTGATTAAAATGTTCAGCACCTCCGCACACATGAGGTAAATGTAGCACGACAGGGGATCCCCCTGTCTTGTGCCGCGCATTACCGGGAAAAATTGAGACGTGTGACCATTTTGAACTACACAAGCATTTGCTCCATTGTTTAGTGTTTTCACTCATGTTATGAGGGATTTTCCAAAACCAAAATATGAAAGGCATTTTTCTATAAATTTGGGGGATATGGAGTCAAAAGCTTTTTCGAAATCCACAATTAACAAAAGCCCTTTCTTCTTCTGCTCCATGGTGTAGCTAATCACATCATATATAAGTCTCACATTTTCCCCTATGAACCTCCCTTTAAGGAAACCGCGCTGTTCTTTTCCAATCAATGTTGAAATAAATCTTTTAATTCTGTTAGCTATGCATCCAGAAGCCATTTTATATATCACATTCAATAATGTTATAGGTCGCCAGTTTTTAAGCAGTGTTCGATCACAATCCTCCTTCGGTATACACGTTATGATACCCTGCTTTTGCGTCACCGACAATTCTCCGCTTTCGTGAGCCTCGTTCAAACTCTTGCAAATCATTTTCCCCAGGTCTGACCAAAAGAACTTGAAACACTCTACAGTAAAACCGTCAGTCCCTGGCGATTTGTTATTGGACATGGCTTTCAAAGATACAGAAAGCTCTTCATAGGTTAGAGGACCCTCCAGTTCTAGCATCTGTTCACCAGATAACTGTCATGTTTCTTCTTTCAGAGTATCCGGCCAAATGTCCTGAACCTCATAATCTCTATTTTTATACAGATTCTCGTAAAATCTCGCCTGTTCTGCAAGGATATTATGCCAGCCTTTCAATTCTGATCCATCAGGCAGCGAAAGTCTATGGATTATTTTTTCTTTGTAGTGTCTTTTCTCAAGACTTAAAAAATAGGCACTGTTCTTTTCTCCCTCCTCATACCATCTAGCTTTTGATCTAATCATTACTCCTTTAATCCTTTCCTCTCTCATCGTTTCCAACTCCTTTTTTTCAGCAGTTTTAGTTGTACTTCATTGGTTCCGTTTTTCCTCTCCACTTCAATCTCTAGGTTACTGATAGTTTCTTCCAATTCTTTTTCTGCTTTTCGTCTTTCTTTAGCACATTTTTTTGAATAATTGATTGTTGCCTGCCTAATGCACATTAACAAATAATCAACAAAAAGTCTTGCAGATATTGTTATGTGAATTTCCTCCAGTGGAACTTTGTGCAACATTTCTCTAGAATAAGGAAAGGCTGCATATTCATCGGCCATTTTCTTGATTGTTTCCTTTACAATACTAACGTATCTTTTATCTCTTAATAGCCTTGCGTTGAATTTCCAGAACCCCTTTCCCCTTTCTTCTGCTTTCATAAAGGTTAAGGAAACCACGGAATGATCTGTTTTGTAACCAATGCCAATGTCTGCCTTAGACACTGAATTTGCTAACCCTTCCGAGCATAAAAAGAAGTCAAGTCTTGCCTGCTTTCTAAAATTACCCGCTCTCCATGTATACCGCCTTGCATCAGGATGTATTTTCCTCCATATATCTACAAGCCCAAATTTATCCATGTTGGTCAAAACTACCTCTCTGGCCTTTTTATTGTTTAAGTTAACATAATTTCTGGAATCCTTTGACTGGTCCATTATTAGATTCCAGTCCCCTCCTAGCAGTATATCATCATTGCCTACCAAATCAATTCGATCAAAAATGCCATGATAAAAATGGGGATTATCTTCATTTGGTCCATATATATTTCCTAATGTAATTCGATTTTCCCCAAGAGATGTCCGCTATAAGAAAATTACCATTGGGATCACTTATGTAGCTATGCAATTTATACTCAAACTTGTTGCTGAAAATAATAGCCACCCCTCTCGATCTGCTAGTATTCGGAGCCACTAGACCTTCATAACCCCATTCCAGAATTAGGTTTTTGCACGACTGGTGCTCTAAATGAATGTCCTGTAGCATCAATATTGATGGCTGCAGATCCCGAAGATAATTCAGAACATCTCTTCGCTTTACAGGGTCAGCTAGCCCTCTACAATTCATTGTTAAAACCTTGATATCAAGCATAAGTAAATGTTAAGAAATTCAAAACTCTTCCGCCCATATCACAAACATGACTCTCATACAGAATACCTTCGGCTCCAAAACTATGATTCGTTAATTCACTGGTAAAATAACTAAGATGCTTTTCATTTAGGCCGCTACCAACTAACCTACTACAACATGACAAACAGCAGTGGTTGCACACATATAACTCACTGATCCAACACAAATTAAAGAACTTCATTTCGAACCGCTATACTGTGCTTGTTCATCTAATATGATGCCAGAGTAACTCAAGTATCAATAAAAGGGAACCAGGTATTTTCACATAGTGTTTTTAATATTGATAATAATTACTGATTCTTTTGGTCACCGCTCCTAATCTTTATTGCGTGGTCCTCACGCCTAATATTAGGAGCTGTAAAATGATTAAATCTGTACAGAGTGTGCAAATTTTTATTTTGTACCTCATGTGCGTTTCAGGCCTGGTGGGAATGTAATGTCCATGGTTGCCTGCATGCAGAGCATGTTGGTACGTCTGCGTGGGCATTTGCCTGTCTGTTGGGTCTCACCTCCCCTGGACCCGTGATACTGGGTCATAGAGCAAGGCTATCTTTTTCCTATAATAATCTAGCGTCATGTGTTCAAGATCTCTTAAGGTGTAAGTATTGTAAGTATAGCGGTTTGCACTCAGTTCCCGGTTGAGCCTAACGACGGTTTTCAAGAAACCGAAAATTTGCTAGTTTTACAAGTGTTTTTGTTCTGGACTCTTTTATCGTAGCTTTTTCTTCCTACATAGATAGCGCTGGATAAAACCGTGTAACACAAAATTATCCAAGTCAAATGTACCCATCGGAAAACAGCCTGGCCTTCCCTGATCACGCCGAAGTCGAATGCTTTATTAAAACGCCTGTATCCTTGGACATAAAATATTTTGTGCGATGTGGTTTCAACACATAGCGATCTGCAGTGCCCTTCCTCGTAAAAGTGTATTCTAATTGAGCAAAGTTTCGGCCTACTTTGCCCAGGCGTCGACGTCGCGTAAATGATGTTAGGGTTTTGCAAAGTGTTTGACGCTAGAAGTAGATTCTGATTATCTTGCTCCTCGACGTCTGAACGTTGCGTCCTGATTGGTTATTTACGATCTCTCTTTCACAGGGGAGTCACGAAAAGTCTATGCCGCACACTGTGCTACATGATATTACTACTAGTATTATGGATGCCCAAATAGAACAAAGCTCTTCATTGTGTTATACTCGCTTTCATTTACCATGTCATATAATTATGTGGGAGGAATTTGATGCCGATTAGAAACAATACTCTCTCCCTCAAAAACCGAGATACAGGGTAGCTTTGCCGTTCAACATGTACGCTGTGTGGTGCACGCCTGGACTGTCTGCTTAGGGATGATTGCACCAGACACATGCAATGATCTTGACACTTGCGCATGCATTGCAGTTTATTCGGCAGACAGTTGGGTGTACTAATGTGTTGACAGATTCAAGCAAAAAGGAGGGAAGGGACTGCTGAAGTGTGGCAGTGCGTAGCTACAGTCGATTCGTACCAAAACCAAGCAGGGTGAGGGCAAGGTTACGTCCTGTAGAGGAACCGAGGCGCTGCTGACAACTGTAGACAGGAACACTGGCAGCTTTTAGAGCGTGCTGCAAAATTGCTTTTGTGTCTCGTGCATGGTTTGAGCCTGTTGTCACACCAAGTGTTACTCAAGGCTGGAAAGACGAGATCTGACTTAAACGATTCAATGTCAATATGGGTTTGAAACCACTCTCTGCTGGTTTCGGTGTGTGTGTGTGTGTGTGTGTGTGTGTGTGTGTGTGTGTGTGTGTGTGTGTGTGTGTGTGTGTGTGTGAGTATGTGCTTGTTTGTTTGTGCGTTTTCAAATTTCACTTTTAAAACACGGTGGGTGCACATGTCAACTGGAGACAGCCGAGAAGGGATATAACCCATGCTGTTATTCTGCTTGCATGTCACACGATGTCATTACTGTCAATTTCAGCAGTTGAATGGAGGAAGCACTGTATGCTGGGAAAAGTTGAAAACATCTGATGAAGCTATTTCTTTGCATCATCATGGTACTTTCTTCCCTGTAATGTGCTTCAATTTTTTCCCCCCTGGGGCGCTGTTGAGCGAAAATAACAAGAAAGCTGCTATAAATGACAACCTCAGAAGAAGATAATAAAGATTGCAGCGGTTATGACTTTCAAATGTCCACAGGATTAGTAAATATTTTAAATCCTCCGTGCTCGTTGCCCATTTTGCCGTTTGGAGCATCTCTTTCTAGTATGGAGAATTGGCAAAATTTGATACACCAAAACAGCTTAAGTTTGCGACTTTCCCCCCAGCCTTTGACGTGGAATGTTAGGGCCCACTGAGGGGCTGTTTCTAGTCTATGATCTGCACTTACGGCCACGGCGTCGTTCTGAGGAACGACATGCCGCGATTTGGAAGCGGAGGGCGGTAATGTTCACCTCTCCTGCAAGGAGGCCATTACTTTACCCAGCTAATGCTCTTAATGCGACAAATCCATCACCGTAAACACAGAAGCCTCCCCTCTTGCATGAATTCCACAACTCGCATCACTCGTGATGGTCCATGAATGGGTCAAGAAAGAAACGTTGCACTCCGAGGTTGCCTTGAAGGAAACGAGGGCCTAGGGCTTCTAGATGCTTCAGTAGTGCCTTCCTATCACTGCCTTGCCCGTCACTGTCGGCTGGTTCGGATTACTGCCTGCTGATTTGTCATGACCATGCGAAATTGATAATTTCCTAGAGAGGGCAAGCTACAGCGAGTCATTCGTAACAAATCACTGCAACAAATACCCTACCTGAGTGTTTAACACGATGTAGCATTGCGAATAAACTTGTCTTGCCTTTTGCCTCGGAAAAAAACTCCTGCTGGACTACGTAACTGTCTTTGCTAGAATATACCCTAGAGTTTAATCATATCCTGTGTGAGGCTTTGTTAAGTACTGTTCATTTTGCACAGTACACTTTGGGTAGCTTGTGGCTTAAACACTACTAAATCAAACAGTAAAGGAAAATATATTCTCGTTCTAAGTGAACGTGATACAGAGCCAAATTTCTATTATTAGCACATACTTTCAATATGATTCATTGCTGTAGTCTGTTCAAAAGACTTCACACCCTCACTAGCAATCAGCAACAAGAGCCAGGCTCCTTCGCACCGCCACTCCCAGACAGGCATCGGGTCCCCTCGGCCAGCACCCATGACACGCCAGCAGCAGCTTTCCTCAGATGTCGTTGCGGTTTCTGCTGCTTCGAGAGCTGCTTCTGCTGTTATTAGGAGGATGGCAGTGATATCGGTGGCGATGGTGGTGGTGGTGGTGGTATCGGTGGCGATGGTGGTGGTGGCGGTGGTGGTATCGGTGGTGATGGGGTGGTGATAGTGGTGGTGGTAGTGGTGGTAGTGGCGTTGGTATCGGTGAAAATGGTGGTGGTAGGGGTGGTTGAGGTGGCGGTGGTGGTGGCAGCAGAGACGGTGGTGGTGATGGTGGGGGTGGTGGTGGTGGTGGTGGCGGTGGCGGTGGCGGTAGTGGCAGCAGTAGAGACGGTGGTGGTGATGGTGGTGGCGGTGGTGGTGGGTTGGGGTGGCGGTGATGCTGGTGGCGGTGATGACGGCGGTGGTGGCGATGGTGGTATCGGTGGTGGTGTGGTGGTGGTGTGGTGGTGGTAGTGGTGGTGATGGCAATTGTGGTGGTAGTGGC
>JAWQFJ010013429.1:12500-22500 GCA_034096865.1 Theodoxus fluviatilis | reverse complement strand
AAGATGACACCATGCGGCATCAGACCTGACATTCAAGAGAAGGTCGCTTGGGATCGGACTATCCGGTGAAGGGTAGCGAAATGAGGATCTAGAAGTGCCCACGAAGAGAGAAGCCAGCAAGCAACATACAAGAGAAACTTAGTTCTGCTCCTTTTCTTTCGTGTCCTCCTGCCTTGTCTGCACTGAAATAGAAAATGACTGCAACTCCCGTATCGGGCCGTACAACCAAAGCAGAGACTGCATCGTGTGTCTGACCCGAGAGACATCAGCTTTGCCTCGCGAAAGGACGCTTCCCCTGCTTTTACCATTCGTATCTCTGTTGCAGGGATTACGACTAAACCATTGCCTGCCAAGATAGTGCATACAGTGCATGGCCCCATGACAGTTGTTTGCAATACAACCTAGATTTGGCAGAAAGTGCCATCGAGTGCAACGTGCAACAGTGGTGTGTGCAAGGCGTGTTCGAGAAGCGCTTTCTCTGGAGGTATTTCCCTCTTCGGAATGATCACCACATCCTTCTCGAGTCTCTGCCACAGCGGGAGATGACAACCGCGACACGAGCAAAGCGTGAGAAGGGCAGGGCGTGTTTTCTGTCGGTGCCAACAGTGGCGTTGGATAAACACCATTAACCTGAGCAGTTTCTCCTCCCCTCCGCTCCCCCTACCTCGCTCTCACGTCCCGTAGCCGTGTCCCCTGCGTCACACCCCTCACCCTAGGCCTTTCTTCCAGTGGGGCAACCCGCAGCCAATGCCCTGCCCTGCCATCGATTCTGCTCCACAGGGGAGAGCGGCGAGCGCTAAATCCTCACCTCCGCTCCTTGTTCTCTATAATTGGCACTTTTCCTTCTGGCGCCGCCCGACGCCGTCTGGGACCTGATCCGTGGATGTGGTGATTCTGCAAATGTCCCTGTTTATCGGGCTGTCCCTTGCGACATAGGGGCAGCATGCCCGCCTCTGCCAGGCTGACGACTTCCTGAGATTTGTTTACCTCCCCTTGGCATCAGTGGCACTGGGCCTGTGGTGCTGCAGGGCTGCGACAAAGAGAGCGGGGCACGCTGAGGAGACAGACCCACCCCAGGGGACGGGGCGGTAAGCATGGTGATTAACGCCAAAGTGAAAACTGACCTTTTTGCAGCAATCGATTCCCGGATGTTTCAAGTGCAATGATTCACCTTCGATTTCCCTTTCCTTCCTTCTCGTTAGCCTGACTGTCTGGCTGCTGGGAGGTAGAGCCTGTTCTTGGACTTGTTTTCAATGGTTTCGAAACTAAATATTAAAATACAACATTTTCAATATTCCATGAACAAATCAAGCTTTGCGGAAAGCCAAAAATAATCCAAAGAAGGGAAGGGGAGAAGAAAGATAGATAGATAGAGAGAGAGAGAGAGAGAGAGAGAGAGAGAGAGAGAGAGAGAGAGAGAGAGAGAGAGAGAGAGAGAGAGAGAGGAGAGAGATGGAGAGAGAGAGAGAGAGAGAGAGAGAGGGGGGGAGAGATGGAGAGAGAGAGAGAGAGAGAGAGAGAGAGAGAGAGAGAGAGAGAGAGAGAGAGAGAGAGAGAGAGAGAGAGGGATTTACACTTTGAACGCTTGCCTAGGTGTGATGCGTGGTGATTATGAGCTTTACCAAGCTTGGTTTGCTGCGCACCCTCACCCTTGTATATACACATTCATAGTAGGCCTACCCAATGGTGTTATACAATGTAGGCCTACCCAATGGTGTTATACAATGTTCATGTCTTATCCAAATTAGCTGGTGGTTTTTGCTGGAGACAACGATGAGCAAAATATAATTTAAGAATGGGAACAAAAGTGAACGCTTTGCTGATTCATGTAATAATAGGGTATTTGAGTAATTATTCTTTATAATGCAGTGATACTAACAACGTGTACACATTTCATTTACGATTCTCCTGGCAGTGATATTGAGCATGATGGACAGATTTCACTTGCATTTTGATATTTTACGGCTTTGATGGATCTAGCAATCACATAAGACGAAAGATGACTTGACAAAATTGTAAAATTCTATGTAAATTACTCACAGTATGTGAATTCCGTTGGAGACTTTTCTGCGCAAACCACTGACCCGCATCGAATCAACATGTTTGGAATTCGTGTTGTTAGTACTCATTGCAACACTCCATATTTCATGGCAATCTCGTGAAGTACAACATTTTTTAAAAACACATTTTACGCAGCTGTGATCTATGCGTGTACTTTATGGAATAGTCAGAAGGATCTTTTCTTCAATTCCCTTGGGCATTAAGTCAAGCAAAGTGAAATACTTTTGGTAAAAATTTTCACATGCTGTGAGTATGTAGGATCTCTGTAACGTAAGTAATTTGTTATGTTGATTCCATTTGATAAAAATAACGATTTACATCATTAGACTGACACACGGAGAGCAACAATCAGTTACTTAAGAAAACTACAACGCAAAAATCGTCCAGATGGTCATTTTATAAAAAGATAGGAATCTCGTCACCCAGTTTACGTCAAGACCAGGATTCCCTACTCGTTTATAATGAGTTCAAAGCTAGTAGGTATATTCCCCATTTCATTTGTTCAGCCTGTCCTCTCATTTATCTTACATTGAACGCACGTCCTATTCACCCAAACTTATTTTTAAGGGAACTCCGCATATTATCCTAAACACAGCATTGCATTAGAAAATGAAATGTAGCCTTCGCGGTCAGCCGAATGTTGTGGTTGGTATCTGTACAATATGATCATGGGTTTATATTGGCTGTCATGTCAAACTTTCTTTTATCCTCTTGGGTGGTTGCTACCGACACTTTTTACACACGAGCGAAGATGTTTGCTGAAAAATTAGTACGATGCCCTTGGAATCTGTGCTGTAACACGCCAAAGACTGGTATAACTGACCAACGAAACATGAGTTTCATGAGTTCTTTAGGACAGACGCAAATTGGTACCCTTATGTTTTCACATGCGAAAGGCTCATTTTAGTTCGGATTCATGTACACGATCAGTCAAAAGAGTATATGGGCATTGAGACACGAGGTGATTGGCAGCCATCTCCTTCGAACTTAATCCTTGGTTTTGGTGAAGATGTGTTGGGAGTACACAGCGCAGACCACGTATTTCCCAAGCATTTTTGGTGAATACTCAGGGCCCCATATAACATCTGAGCAAGTCGATTGACACGGAGTCCTATAATACCTGTTCGCATTTGATTGAATTGTTCGCCTCAATGTAATTATCATTCTGACGTATTTCCACTGCATGCTTTTACCCGCGTATTCTCTTTATTCCCCTTTGCATTAAGTTAAGGTTTGCAAACCCTGAAAACAATGTCACCAGGAGAAGTTTGAGATCAAAAGATCTTCCAAACGCGAATCAGATTTGACCAGTTGCCGAAGTTACAATGCTTTTCCAATGACTTTTTGGGGGATGACTATATTGATAATCCAACATTGTTAGTGTTAGTCTTCGCATCCATGCCGTGACAAACGGCAACTCTTTACATTCTTGTGCTTGCCCTTCTTCTTGAAATGGCATCCACATTGCTTTTGCCATCGTGTGAAAATCTTTAGTATGAAAGTAAATACATGACATCCTACATACATACAAACAATGATACTGTTGAACGGATGAAAACCACTTTGACATCCATGCTAAAATGTCACGGATTGCAGTGTGTGGCTGGTTGTTCGAATATAATGGGTATATGATCGTGTTGCACCCTTCCCCTGGCCAGTGAGCCAAATATCAGGCCTATCTGCCGCCATTTGATGACAGTCGCATCGACAGGCGGGGACAACATTACCTCTCATTTCCGGGAGGAAATTCCAACTCGATGGTGGCTCACTATCGCATCAAAGGGAAATGAATCTGGGCCATTTATTTTTCAGCCCTCACAGATCTCTGTTTTAATCCAAGTTGAATATCTTGTCCAAGGACGCTACACCCCAACCCACGCAATATCCAGTGCGCCAGTAACTGGAAGCGCAGAAAATGACAGACGAGCGTCCCGACCACAGAGAATCTCACTTGTCACTGTGACAGATGGAGCTCCAGGAATCTCAGTGCAGATCTTTGCCTTGGTGCCAGTAGAGTCGCCATCACTCCTATGTTGTTTGAGCATCCCATCAATGACTTGCAAAACATCTACGTCAAACAGTCTACAGGGAGTCTTGCACAGGACTGGTCTGAACTGCAACATCTATGAGGAAATGTCCCCTGCTTGCATAGCAAGGGCACCACGGTCTTGGCTCTTCTACGTCCTTATATTGCTTGGCAAGGACGAGAAACTGTAATCTCTGCAAGAGACGAAGCTGATTGTTTTTCTTTAACCCTTTCTAAATTCGTACATATACTTTAGTCGCTGCTGACTCCATGGCGTGCCTTACCAGATCACATGCGGCGAGCTGCATGGGACCACAGGCGTACTAGAGAATGAGAGAGTGAACATGGTTTGGAAAAGGAAACCAGGTTAAAATTTGCACATTGTTTTCCTGTGTGGACTTGTGTACGTATCCATGTCTAGATGAAGTTTGCAGTCACGCCTACACTGAAGCAGACACGAGAGCTGACGTCTCAATTCATGTCCCAACATGGCATGCCTCTGTCGTGCCCACTGGTTTAAAAACTTGCTTGCAAATCACATCCGAATCTTATTGTGAATGTCAGGGACTACACAGCGGTTCACCCCCACGGACAGGATGACTCTTGGATCTGTAATCGATTTTTCTGGACGCTGACACACGCTGACATACTTGCTTCAGCCATTGAGCGCATGGTGACTCCAGGAAACGGAGAGACAACCAGAGGATATTAGGATATGACTTTCACAGGGCTTAGGCTTAGAACACAGTCCGGGAGGACATGCAAACGGAATTCGGGAAGAATAAGTCTGATAAGCCGTCCGAAGATAAAGTAAATGCTTGACAGACGAACGTCAGGCACAAGGAGAAGTCACAGCTCCAGATTTTGTCCATTTGCAAGCTCGAGTTCACCGTGTAGCGTGTTAGTGCAAGGAAGGGTTTGGCCACGGCTGGGCTGCCTTGTGAAGGCACAAACGAAGGAGTCGGCCCATCACGTCAGCCCATGGGGGAGAGAAGACGGATGCAGAGAAAACCTGTGTAAGGAGCAGTTCTAACAGGCGCTGGTGGAAGAGCCGCATTATGCCCGTACGCGGTGAAACCTTTTGTGTGTTTGTGTGCCTTATTCGAGTCCACAATAGAAATGTCAGATTGTCGTTTTCATGTGCAAGATTGGACTATCTGGACACCGGTTGCGGTGCGTTGATACGAATGGTGTTGGAGCTACTCAGTGAGCGAAATGTCCAGCTCATGATCAGATGTGAACCTAGTGTTCAGAATAAACAGCTGACGAGAGAGAACTTCTTTTTACGCAAGCGCCCTTTTCTTTTCAATGTCATACACGGTACAAAGCAAAGGTGATTCAACGTCCCCGGATCTGGAGGAAAACAATCAGATTTGTATCACATGGCAACTCGGTATCAGCAATAGGAGCGGTAGTGTCTTGACTTATGCAGGATGAATCAAGAAGTCCCAGAGTTGGTAAAACGATTAAGCCTCAGTAAAATCGAATGACAGATAAAATGAAATAGACTGTACAATATGAAAGAGTGTCCATTAATGCTCTGGTATAAAAGCGAAATCAAACTAACATGAACATAAATATGAATATCCTCCCAGTAAAGAAGTTTAAATCGTATAATTTCAACCAACACCTTTCTTCTCATGATAAAAAGTATCATCATCTTTATGTAGAATTTTTTGTGCAATCCAGAAACGTGGGAACAGTTGTTTTGAGATGTGAAGTGATTCAGTCCTTCTGTGATGATTTACAATTATTTCTCCAACGTTCTTTTGATCAATACCAACAGCAGAACGGTATGTTTTACAACAGATTATATGTCCAGCGACGTTAGAAATCTGATAATATATCAAGTCCCAAACAATATAAGTTTAATGCTAAATGCTTCGACCACAAAGTTAGCTTAGATGCTTTTAGAAAAGTTGTACAAGCCACATAAATATTTTAATAGTGTTCTGAAAAGACAAATTACATGTACACTTGAAAAGATAGCCATCTTTCCTTCTAATGTGAAGACTGGAGTGTTTGGGGAAAATACTTCTTTCTACTCCCTCTCCCTTTTCCCCCTTTTATGCATCCCCCTCCTGAAGACATCCTCTCCTAACCAACCCCCACCACTCTGTATCGATATATCTGTTATGTAAGTTCCGTGTTCTTGAATAAATATTTGTTAAAATTGGAGTATCCAAGAAAACATCCATAATGGGCAATGGCAGTGCCTTATAAAGGGGGATTTTTATTTTAGCAACATACCAATAAATTGCCCCTCTCTTTGTGATTTCTGCACATGTTCTACGTAAAGGAATACATAAATGGGTGTAACATTGCTGTAGGCTGGAAGAGACACAAAGGACAAAGTATGAAAGTAGGATAATACCTGAATGAGCAAACAGGTCAGTAGATAATCACCCAAAGGAATGAAATGAATACCATCTCAAGTCAAGTACCCGGTGTCTCGGAAGAAAACGCACCCAGTCACTTCCATCATCCTAGCAACCAGTCACTTCCATCATCCTAGCAACCAGTCACTTCCATCATCCTAGCAACTAGTCACTTCCATCATCCTAGCAACCAGTCACTTCCATCATCCTAGCAACCAGTCACTTCCATCATCCTAGCAACCAGTCACTTCCATCATCCTAGCAACCAGTCACTTCCATCATCCTAGCAACCAGTCACTTCCATCATCCTAGCAACCAGTCACTTCCATCGTCCTAGCAACCAGTCACTTCCATCATCCAGCAACCAGTCACTTCCATCATCCAGCAACCAGTCACTTCCATCATCCTAGCAACCAGTCACTTCCATCATCCTAGCAACCAGTCACTTCCATCATCCTAGCAACCAGTCACTTCCATCATCCTAGCAGTGCATCTCGCCTCGCAACGACTGAGTGCTCACTCACACCATTTCAGATCCGTGCATCACATTCCGTAAACTGCTTCTGCTACTTTGTCTGCCAGTTGTAGGATGTCCTGACGCCTAAGTATGAATGTCCTGTACAGCTCTACATCCCAGTATATTTCTAATGTGCGCAACGTATTGTGGAAAAACCCCTTGTCGTTAAAAGATGCACAGCTGACATGATGAAAATCAAACACCGCCCATGTTGAAAGACTGGACCGACAGCAAAGCTACTAATGGATCTAGGATGTTTTTCTCGTTTTGTTTGTGAGGAAATGGCTGTTTGGGGATTCGTAAATCGAAAGGGATTCTACAATTATCATGACCACGGTGTTAAAAGGAAAGTTAGAAATAAATCTAGCAACAAACTGATCCTTGTACGAGTGTTCGTGGTCAAATGTATCGTTGTCGCATACCACGCAGGTATCCCGAGTTAATTTTCCACCCGATACCCTCGACTGCAACATGAACAAAATCTTCCCCAATGTTCAATAAGCTGTTTTACGGGACATGTTCAGTTCATTTAACAAAAATCGCTACGTGTGAGAAGGTCTTGACGAATGCTTTAAAATGTAAACTTGTTTGGCAGGTAAACATGTTTGGCAACTATTCAACGGTTCTTCTCATTTTGCATCCTGAGTAGAGATATGCATATCTTGCTGTCAAATTCTTAGCATACTTCACATGGGTGCCATCACGATGTATACGTAAGGTGCAGTGCATGACATAATTCATGTTTGGGTCTCAAGGGTTGAATGTTCATCGGTAGCTGACCCATTACATCCCGATGCAACTTTCAGTGCTTCTACACATGTCACGTTTCTGACCCATTTCATCCCGATGCAACTTTCAGTGCTTCTACACATGTCACGTTTCAGACCCATTTCATCCCGATGCAACTTTCAGTGCTTCTACACATGTCACGTTTCTGACCCATTTCATCCCGATGCAACTTTCAGTGCTTCTACACATGTCACGTTTCTGACCCATTTCATCCCGATGCAACTTTCAGTGCTTCTACACATGTCACGTTTCTGACCCATTTCATCCCGATGCAACTTTCAGTGCTTCTACACATGTCACGTTTCTGACCCATTTCATCCCGATGCAACTTTCAGTGCTTCTACACATGTCACGTTTCTTCTGGCATGGCAACAGGCAGACTTGTAGAAGTCAATGTGCGACACGAATATCTTCAGCGCTGTGAAATTATACATCTCCTCAAAATATTTTCTTGTCCTGTAAAATGCGATCAATACGTTGTATGGAAAGGTAGCTTTCTTGATCCTTTTGGACTAGAACAATTGCTGTTAACATCATTTTCAGGGGTTAGACATAAGAGATCAATCTACTGATCGATTGGTCAACCAAACAATCAGGCAAGCAAACAAACAAGCAAACAAACAATCAGGCAAGCAAACAATCAACCAAACAATCAGGCAAGCAAACAAACAAGCAAACAACCAAGCAACTAATCCAACAATCAGTCAGTCAGTCTGTCAGACAGGCAGTCCATCAATGTATGAATCAGTCAGCCAGTCAATCAACGTATCAATCACTTCATCGATCAGTATATCAACCAATCATTCTTGTATCGATGTGTCTGACTGGAAGACCCAGTCTGTCCTCCCTTAGCATCTCTGTCCGTCCCTTTCAGTCCCACGGACAGGCCTCCCCACCGTGCCCTGCCTTCGCCTTCGTAGTGGTCACACCACCGGATTTCTGACCCTGAACCTTGGGGCTGAGTTTGAATTATTTTTCTTTGGCAGTTTGTGCTTCACCGGGCGTGGCTACTGCCCGCCGTTGGTAGAGGCGTGCGATGCCTGGAAGGGAGACAAGGAGAGGCGGGGGGAGGGGGGGTTGAGGGGGAAAGAAGGCTGTTGAGGGGACATGGGGAGAAACCGGAAAAAGGGGATGCTCGCGTCCACCGTGATCACTCACTCGCTCGCTCTTTCATCCTTCTTCAATCTCCCAGGGCGACGGCGAGCTTGAAAGAAGCCGGCGACTTGCAAAGACAGCCAGTGCTGATTGGCTTGCTCGGGGCGAGACTCGCGTCACAGGGCGGCGTGGTCAAAGGTCACCAGCCCTTCGGGCCTCTCACAGTTGGTGGCTCCCATGGTGACGACCAGCGCCTCCGTCCGTCTGCCTCCACTCACAGCTCGGCCTTGACGGCCTTTCAGCTTGTCGCTTTTTTGTGGTGGGGATTGCAATTTATTCATCTCGATATAGCTTTTTTCTGCTCCTTTTTACCCAGTTACAGAGGATTTTATGATCCCCTCCCTATGTTGTGTCCCCAATTTACGGAGTGCCCTTGCGTTTTTGGGTAGTATTTTGCATCGAAGAAGAAATATGTAGTTACAAACCCCTGAATGAAACATTTCCAGTGAAACTTTTGAAAGTTAATATATTTTCAAATATGAAACAGCAGTAATCCAGAGCATTAATCAAATTGTCTGAACTTCTAATTATAACATTTAAACAATTGCAATTTGGCTGCTAAATCGCTTTGTGAAAGACTGAATAAACTGTATCGACCGAAAGTATATTTAAAAGAATACAAGACTATTAACATTAAAACTAATTCATATCGTAAGTACCTGGATGATATAAAATTTCTGTGAATTATTTTTTATTGATACATTCTTATTTTCCGAAAAGCATACAGACATCATTGCACCACCTGTATGTTCGTATGTTACACGGGGCGATGCTTCAGTACTCAGTAGAATGCGAGGCACATATCAGAGCGATTTCCTCCCACCACATGTACTCAGACTGGCGTCCTCCACGCAGCGCTGCCACATTCAGTTCCCGCCCAACAGCTCGAGCACCTGCGTCTGCAGCGGCAATCCGTTACCTGGTTGGTAGACACTAACTGAACCTCACCAGGTGAGCTTGTCCCGTTCTCCATACTCACCGGTCTTTTACGTTATTGACTGTGATAATATGAAGGTGCAACTTCACGATGTTTCAAAGTTAGGCTCCGCTAATTTATGGGAAAGAGGTGCCCCG
>JAWQFJ010013429.1:0-10000 GCA_034096865.1 Theodoxus fluviatilis | reverse complement strand
TCAATCACTACAAAATCCAAACTTTCCTCACGCAACACATGGGGATTACTGTTGTATTAATTTTTGTGAAAACAACTCTGTCTAGCTGGCACGCCGGAGTATAATCACGCCTCTATGCAGAAGCCAGCTGGCGACCGAAATGATTATGCCCATTCATCACCATTTGTCCATCCTGAAATCAGGAATACACACGTATGATCTGCTGCCTGCTGGCAAATCATCAGTTCCCTCAACACTGCACTGCGGGCATTGTTTTGGTCCTCTCTAGATTGCCCCTGACCATTCTACGTATTAGTCTTCAATATGTGTGTTCATATTTACAGGGGTATAACAACCCTACCTGTCTGTCTGTCCGTCCGTCCGTCCGTCTGTCTGTCCGCCTCCTCCCTTCTCTCTCTCTCTCTCTCTCTCTCTCTCTCTCTCTCTCTCTCTCTCTCTCTCTCTCTCTCTCTCTCTCTCTCTCTCTCTCTCTCTCTCTCTCTCTCTCTCTCTCTCTCTCTCTCTCTCTCTCTCTATCACACACACTGTCGCGTTTTTGCTTACCTTACTTGATAAACAAAATTAGTTTACAGACTAAACTAAACCACCACTCCTTGGGGGGACACACATGAACATCAAGCAATGCCAGAAACGCAATTGAATACAAACCACTGAATCAGATTTAAAAATAACAATGAATTTATTCAAACACAAACCCTTCCCCGCAGCACAGATACCACAAAGGACAGGGTAGGTAGGCGGTGATGGAAAACAAAAAGAAAAGCACCCAGAACAAGTCAGGGTAGCGGGAGAGATAGAGTACCTCCGCTTCCTGTACAAAGTTTGGGAAAAGATAAACAACAACAACAATCCCAAAAATAAAGAATTGAGAAACAAGTCAAAAATGGTCAACTCATACACTGAATCTATTTCCTAAGTCACCGGTGACTAGGTAGATGTAACAAGTGTACTGACAAAAAAACAATCTCCGTTTCTCCACTCTCTCTCAACATTTGGCCAGAAACTGAAATTAAATCAGCAAACAGAACTGGCTTGAAATATACGTCCCTTTCCACCACTCGTTCTGAGATGCCCCCTCAGAACGATAAGAATTCAACTGCACAATTGAAGTGAAATAAACACTAGGACACAACAACCGAGTCACTCCTACTTCAATTTGCAAACAGTCTCCAAGCATTCAACAACCTCCTGTTGCTAAATAACAATACCCCGAAACTTCCCCTAAAGACCCAATCCAAACACAATCTCCACCTAGAAGATTTTACAGAACTTGCTCCGAATTATTGCAATCAGAGTTACTTTGAACCAACCCCTTACAACAACATCCGCCGTCGTTGCATGTCAATGAACCCCTGAACCCCCGTTAAACTCCTCCCCCTTCCCCTCTAGCCGTGACGTAATTCCGCCCAAACGCTGGACTAGTGGAAAGTAAACAAACTGACTCGCTCCGCGTATCAACCTCTCTTTCACGCGTCGCTCTCCTTCGCTCGCTAGTTCACACGAACTGTCACTCTCCGAGCAGGCACAATGTTAACGCAACATGTGAAGAAACAATAAAAGAGGGTTTTCTTACCACCCCTTTTCGGTGTCATGGACTCTCTCTCTCAGTCCAGGAGATTCCACTCCAAGCAGACTTACCCGACACACGCTGTCAGAAATTGTAAGTAAGCAAAACGCAACAAATCTCGCATAAATCCTCATATGACCGTTTACCCCCTCCCACTCTTCAGTCCCTTGAAAGAAGAAGTCAGTCTCTGAATCCAACTCAGACAAATATAAGAAGAAACACTGTTCTCCAGGAGTCACTGGTAAACCACTGTAGAAGGACACGTATTCAACGCTCCCGGTGTCACATCAAAACAGGTAGGCACCCCTTAGATCTCGCCCCTCTCCTGTTACAAGATTCCACTGAATCGTAAGCGCTTTGCTCACTACACCAAGTCAGTCAAGTTCAGAGTCAAGCTTCACTGAACTTTCGGCAGGTAACCCCAAGTCTCTCTGAGTCAGTGTGATATATATCATCCTACGTAAGAATCAAATTATCTATCACACCTACCCCTGTTGTATGTCTACACCTACAACCAATAAGCAGCACATCGACACCGCCTCTCGCGAGTGTGCGTGCAGACACCCCTCAACACCCCTCCTGCCTCTATCCAATCTTACCCGGGATTGATAGGCCACCCCTTAAGTGGACTTCACACACAAACCGTTGGTGTGTCTCGTTTAGACTCCTACCCAAAAGCACTTATGCTAGTCTCAAACGAAATCGCAGCCACCGTGGCTAACGAGAAAATATTACTTGCACACTGTAGACCGTCACAGTCGCAGAGGAGACGCCCATGCGTCCCCACACGTCGCTCTCCCAGCCTCGCGCTAGACTCCGTGTCAGCGCAGCGTCATCGTCGGGAACGACCAGGTGCTCGTCAGGCGAGCGGAGTCCACCCGTGTAGACTTGAACGTAGATAGACACGAATAGGTAGGAACGCCCAGTGGACAATCAGTCAAGCGGTCAAGCACTCAGCATCCGCGTAACCAGCAAAGTAGCCTGGAACACATAACCGTACAATTCCCGATAAGAAGCTACTCTTTCCCCCCTCTGAATTTACTCGTGCGAGAATTCAACATTTAGCGACGTGCCCGGCTCAGACGCCCTTAGTTGAAAAATCCTTACTCGCATTTCCAGACGAGAGAAATTGAATTAAATATGTCTCATTTTCTCACGGAGTGAATCACGGAACTTTCCCCCCAGTGAAAGTAGGTATCTTTCCCACATATTTTCTTTAACTCCGAGACATAATTCAATCAAACGAATGAATGACCTATTTCCCATTCCGACAATAGTCAATCACCCTACACGCGACAAAAGAGTACAAATGGCGAAGCGGTTCATTACCTCACAAATCCCAGGCTGTGGTCTGTCCATAGAACTTCGCTCTAGCCATTAGAAGATCCTCCTTCCGTTCTCATGTGCCCAACCCAGCATGGGTTTTGCGCAGAGAAAACTTCTCCAAGCGAACCGACTTCGCTCGTAAAGCTGCCCGCGCAGCTTTAACCGTTAGCGGCATAGACCTATGCGCGCCCCCATCCTTCCATCCAAGTCGACGGAGTTGAACTGCCTGGATAGACGCTATCGAGCCCGAAGTTGCCTATCCCACGTGATCATTGTCCAACCCGTAATGAGAATTTTCCCGCCTCTAGATCCCGGCCCAATCAGTATCTTACGAACTTTCGCGGCTAAAGGACCGTGTCGACATAAGTGAAGCCCCCGTGCGGCATTCTTCGCACCCCCTGATACGACACCCCAACCCCTTTCCGAGTGACGCAGTACCCCCCTGTCACTCAAAGTTCTAACGCTATGCGCCAAACAGCCGTTTGAACGCATTTACTGAATAGGTTTCTACGCTGGCAATTCAATCGCACATCATAACGATATTTAACCACACAACCATTTTAATCACTCCTGTCGCACCTGCGACACACACACACACACACACACACACACACACACACACACACACACACACACACACACACACACACACACACCACGAAATCTTCATTTTACCACAACATATCGTAGACATTTACGAAGACAGTCTTACACATTCATGTGTTTTGATACGGAACTCATTTAATTGCACCCAGAGAACAATATTTATTTGCAGTTCTTTAAAACTCCCGTACTTATGTATCTCTTCGGATCATCTTACTGCTGTATCCTGTGTAAAATGTCGCCTGTAAATATGACACACTGTTGCATCTATTTCAAGACCCATTGTGCAAATAGATTTCAAATACATCTACTAAAATAGTGTTTGTTTTGTTATAATCGTATATCTATATTATTGCCTACTGCTGTACATTGATGTGCTACTTGATAGTAGTTATCTTCTTCATAAAGAAATTTAAACATTTCACCTCTCTCTCTCTCTCTGTCTCTCTCTCTGTCTGTCTCTCTCTCTCTCTCTCTCTCTCTCTCTCTCTCTCTTTCTCTCTCATATCTATGTG
Source organism: Theodoxus fluviatilis (assembly GCA_034096865.1). Classification (NCBI taxonomy): domain Eukaryota; kingdom Metazoa; phylum Mollusca; class Gastropoda; order Cycloneritida; family Neritidae; genus Theodoxus; species Theodoxus fluviatilis. Next base: position 5,989 of record JAWQFJ010013429.1, on the reverse strand, counting down.
AGTTGTGCGCGTGAATATGTGTGCGTGTATTCGTGCGCGCTTGCGTGTCTCTGCAGGTGACCCTAGAAAATAGGACAAACAAATCAAATTGTAGTGTGGTACTAAACATTTCGTGAGTATGACAGAATTTCATCAGAGACAGTTTTAATTTTGCCGTTTATATGCGCACGTCACAACGGATAATATCTGGAACACATTCATCTCCAGGTCCCATCCGCTAAATAGCGGGTCAGAGCGTCATTCCGAAATGTACGCATTCCACACCAGTCTTTCAGACTATCATGGCTCCAGCCGTCACGTTCATATGTAGCGACGTAGTCTTCAGGGCATGACGTCAGTAATGGGCCTTATTCACGGCAGCCATATTGGCAACTCCGAAAGAGGCGAGCATATCATAACAAATGGCTGCCAGGACTAGAAACTGCTGTGTGCCCATGTGCACGAATGCTGCAAGGTGCGAATCGGATGGGTTTTGAGAGTTTCATTCTGTTCCAAAGGACGATGATATACATGTACAAAAATCCTGGATACAGAAAATTCGTCGCGATGTCTATCCAAAATTCAAGGCGTGTATGCAAGATGTAGCAATACAACCTATATTTATTAAGTCATTCACAAATCAGTATTCAATTCTATCAACATAAGAAAATTTGACGAGTGATGCATAGCTACAGTGTTTGAAGTGTACATTTCATGTCAGCATATATGATTTTATAGAGAGTGCATATTTTGTCACGTGTTTTTATGATCCAGAAACATGCGATGATCAACTCATCAGTGTATACATCTTAAAGTCTGCATTCACACACTCTGGACACAGACACATCGTGCCTGTAGAGTGAAGGAATTAATAATGAATGAATCATTGAAAGTAATTAATGCGGCCTATTGGCTTTTGTAGACTATGCAAGGTCATTGATTACAATTAATAATGAAATAGCTGGTTATAATAATACTTATTCGCTTCTTACAAAACGCGTAGGGAGATGCAGTGGGTTTGAGTTGAAAACTCGTTAAAATCCATCTGCAATGGGAAAAATTGCACGTAAAGTAGCAGTTTTGTGACCGGGAAAAGACAGAAGATACGATTCCTAGGTTGTTGCAAAATAACTGTATCTACCTTGAATGTACTGTAGATCTACATGTACTTCGAACCTTGGAAACCAATGAATCAGCATCGAATTTACAACTGCTCTCCGCAGTTGATTGTTTCTTTACAACAATCAAAAGGCCAGTCTTCTCAGGTAAATGCAGCCAGTTTCATGCTAAAAACTGTCTATTTTTCCTTCTGTTTATTGTATGTGTAACTCTGGAAGTTTTCCTGCAAAAATCGGTTACATGTGATTTAAGACGGAACAAGACTTCGTAACCAATGCCCATTAATCGATAGTGTTTACGCTATTGCTGCACCACGAAAAGGTGTAAAATCCATGTGTCAAGAGTCGCTGGGTGGTGGTGACTCGGGAGCGACCCTCGACAGCATCATGTTGAAAGGAACGTCCAACCCCTGGGCTAACTAAGGGAAGAACGCTAACGTAACAGAACACATAAGAGGATATAAATAAATAACGAAAGGTTTAATACATAAAAAGTCAACTGAAATACGTACAAATACAAACTATACAGAACTGCGAAGACTACAATACCCACATAAGAAACACAAAATAATACAAACTTCCAAACCCAATGAAAAGAAAACAAAACTGGGAGAAAACCACAGTCTACTAGAAAAAAATCCCTTGAAAGGATCTAACACACACACACCAAAAAAAAAACCAACACACAACAAAACAAACGGAACTATTATTTCACACATTCCACACTCGTTCGCGAAACCCTACAACAATAGCATACGTCGCATGCGACGTAAAATGCATGAATACACAAAGAAACAGAAAATACTTATGCTGACTCTGCAATCCTAGAGCTGTAAGTTGCCGTGCCAATATGGCAGCCAGGATGCTAGCCCAAAGCAATCCTGTCCCTCAGCCATTACTGATCCTCCGTGCACCAACAAGGAACCCAGGTTGTCAACACCAGGCCGCACCTGAACCACGGATAAACTAACAAGGAAAAATCTTCCTCTCCGCTCTCCCGCAAACCCTCTTAAATAAGGAAGCTACAAACAAACGACAAGAGAAAACGAATAAAATAATCCATAACCTTTCAAACCACTAAGGAAAAAATGCATTACTTGTAATTTGCTAACTAAAAATCAACAAAAATCGTGCAACTGATACCAAACGCATAGAGACTAGCAAATCAAACGTGCAGCACGTGCACAATGCTCCGAGACCATTTAGCTAATTGACAAGCAAAATAAAAATATCAAGAAGGCAATGTGCACAGCAAGATAAAGTATTATGCTGAACCGTAAAAAATACATTAAAGAAACTTAAGGTGTAACCCACTCGGTCACGACAATCGCGTAAAGGGACACGCAGGCAACCATCAATACAGAAACATTAAACATACTCTACGTCGAGTCGGCACACCATGGCAGGGTGCATCCTACATCCTACACTGTACTAAATTTTTCTCCAACAATTTCTCGACGTCTCCAAGCGAGTAAGGAGGTGCTCGCGACAAATTCCCAGATTAAGAACTAGACGCCCTGATGCTGACGAATGGATCTGAAAGCACGTGATGTGCTGACCTCGCTTCGAAAATAGCATGGCCGCCACGTGAATAAGATACATTGTGAGTGATGGGGGGTGGGGGGATGGGAGTGGGGAAATGGGGAACCCAAAGAAGAGAAATCTACAGTAGTCCACGTCCTTGAGACTTTCCGTTTTCTGGTGGTGATCACCGCTTTCATTATGATAAAAGTTATTCTTTCATTTACCCCGTGACTATGTACGCTGTATCTTGCTGAGGTTTGAAACGGTAAAGTGGGGTACAAGACTGACGAGGAGTCGCCAAAACAAGCAAAGAATATCACGCTTTTGGTTATATTGTCTATAGTTTTCTTACAACCCTTGTTCAGACTTCAGCCACTACAACCTGAGCCAAGTTCATAGGCGAGCAGTGAAAACGTTTAGACTGCTTTTGTTTGATCTGGAACTTCTGTTTATTTGTGCATGCATCAGATGGTATGTTGGAGTAATTCAGAATAGAATAACTCTCACGTTGAGCTTTTGTCAGTTTTTCCGAACTCTTTGCGACTGCAGGCCTCTATCCTATAGCACATCTTCAAATGAGTTTGAGGCTGTGTGCGATGGCTCAGACTTAACCATCTCCGCCGATTTTCCACATGGTCGGCGACAAGATCTCTCACTGCGCTGCTGTATGGATTTCATAGGATTTAATCCGTTCTACTTTTGTTTAAAAAATAATCTCAATGATCGTTTTGATCTTATTCCATTCTAATGGGGAAAGTCTTTGTTCACGCAGGGTCCCAGGCAGATAATCCATGCGAATGGCTACTTGGCAACATGCTAGCAATGGAGAGCGTGTAGTTTCAGTAGATAGACCTCTTGTGCGGGTTATTTACACAGCTTTTTATCGCCAGTTTTGAGTGATACTGATGATGGACGAACAGAAAACGCAATAGCTCAGTAGGTGGTGTTCCCTGTTACAAGCGAAAATGGCATACTGAGCAGTTCAGTTTCTCCTTCAAATGTAGTTGTCGATGTGACTCACCAGTCCGAAACGCGAGCCACATTGACGTGGACAGTGGGTGCCAAGGAGGGCAGCTCTGCTGGTGTCCAGAGCTGCAACCCTTTTTCTCTCCCTCGCGATGGCAAGTACGCTACGTCTGGTCTCATCGAAAGTGGCTGTCGCTTTCCTTGCCCTCCAATAGCTCAGTTGCTGAGACCTCAGAGCAGCATATTTATCTCATCCCACAATGTGACATTGTTACAAACTTTAGTTTCATGAAGTGAGCCATCTTTTGTGGACAGAAACGATGTTTTCCACAACAGATGTCACGAGTAAATTTTTTATTCATGCGGCGGGTGTAAAGGCCTTGTTGCTCAGTACCTCAGAAAGCCACTCAAAGGCAACTTCCTGCGAATTCTGAGCTCCTTTAGAGTCGACAAAACCTTAGTAAAGCTGTTTTACAGATCGCTCATCCTACCCATCAAAATGTGCTGCTCTGTTTGCTGGTGGAACTGCATCACAACAGCAAACAGATTCCTACTACAAGGAATTACCAAATGTGAGAGCAAGGCTATTGGAATTCAGCAGCAGCAACTGCAGCAGCAGCAAGTGCAGGAAAAACTATGACAAGGCCATGCACTGTTTTGACAAATGAAATGTATCCCCTCAAAAGAAATTATTGGATAACGAGATTAGGCATGCTCTACTTTTCACTGAAACCCCGAACAAATAGATTCAAGAACTCGTCAGTTTCAGCTTCAAATCAAAGCGCTGACCTGTTTGCCGCGCTCCAAGTAATCGTCGCCTTACTGTTCTCTTCACTATTTGTTCTGATGTCCGGTGGGTAAAATATTGGGCCGGAGGGGAAGGGGGTGGGGGTAGGGGTAGGAGTGAGGTGTGGGAAGGAGGCGGGGTAGGGGTAGGAGTGAGGTGTGGGAAGGGGGTGGGGGTAGGGGTAGGAGTGAGGTGTGGGAAGGAGGCGGGGTAGGGGTAGGAGTGAGGTGTGGGAAGGGGGTGGGGGTAGGGGTACGAGTGACGTGTGGGAAGGAGGCGGGGTAGGGGTAGGAGTGAGGTGTGGGAAGGGGGTGGGGGTAGGGGTAGGAGTGAGGTGTGGGAAGGAGGCGGGGTAGGGGTAGGAGTGAGGTGTGGGAAGGGGGTGGGGTAGGGGTAGGAGTGAGGTGTGGGAAGGAGGCGGGGTAGGGGTAGGAGTGAGGTGTGGGAAGGGGGTGGGGTAGGGGTAGGAGTGAGGTGTGGGAAGGAGGCGGGGTAGGGGTAGGAGTGAGGTGTGGGAAGGAGGCGGGGTAGGGGTAGGAGTGAGGTGTGGGAAGGAGGCGGGGTAGGAGTGAGGTGTGGGAAGGAGGCGGGGTAGGAGTGAGGTGTGGGAAGGAGGCGGGGTAGGGGTAGGAGTGAGGTGTGGGAAGGGGGTGGGGGTAGGGGTAGGAGTGAGGTGTGGGAAGGAGGCGGGGTAGGGGTAGGAGTGAGGTGTGGGAAGGAGGCGGGGTAGGGGTAGGAGTGAGGTGTGGGAAGGAGGCGGGGTAGGAGTGAGGTGTGGGAAGGAGGCGGGGTAGGGGTAGGAGTGAGGTGTGGGAAGGAGGCGGGGTAGGAGTGAGGTGTGGGAAGGAGGCGGGGTAGGGGTAGGAGTGAGGTGTGGGAAGGAGGCGGGGAGGGGTAGGAGTGAGGTGTGGGAAGGGGGTGGGGGTAGGGGTAGGAGTGAGGTGTGGGAAGGGGGTGGGGGTAGGGGTGAGTTTAGAGTATTGGAATGGGAAGGAGGGATGATAAAAAAGTAAAGAGTAATTTGGGGCACTCATCTGACTGACCACAGATTCGTAACCGTTTTGTTTAAAGCTAATGCATGCTTTCACCTACAACATTTGTTGCGAAAAAAATATAATAAAGTTGCTCTACAGTTCAGGGTTGGATGCAGATCGTCACTGAAAAAACACCTAATTGAAGCAATGGATTTAAGTCACATAATATGCTTTATATATATATATATATATATATATATATATATATAGATAGATAGAGAGAGAGAGAGAGAGAGAAAGAGAGACAGACAGACAGACAGACAGACAGACATACAGATAGACAGACAGACAGACAGACAGACAGACAGAAAGACAGACAGACAGACGGATACACAGACAGACAGACAGACAGACAGACAGACAGACAGACAGGCAGACAGATACACAGACAGACACACAGACAGACACACTCACACACATAGACAGACAGACAAACACACAGACAGACAGACAGACAGACAGACAGACAGACAGACAAACAGACAGAGAGACAGAGAGAGACAGAGAGAGACAGAGAGAGAGAGAGAGAGAGAGAGAGAGAGAGAGAGAGAGAATTGAATTGAATTGAATTGAATAGCTTT
>JAWQFJ010013424.1:10000-12500 GCA_034096865.1 Theodoxus fluviatilis | reverse complement strand
TATCTGGGTGTGTTACAAAGACAGTCGTAAAGAGAATGCTTGACTGACAGATATCGTCCTCGATGCGTCAATACCACCCGGAACTAATAAGACTGAAGTCTTAGACTGTCACGAACTCTATGGGTTTATTTGTTGAGCAGAAACGGATGGGTACATACACCCAGGGTGCGAGGACAAGATCCGGGTAAGGGTACAGTCTTGTACGTCATTGCAACACAAGACGGAAACATAATACTAGGCACCTCTTGGACATCCTGCTCAGAAATCCCACCCAGCAATGTCAGGGTGCCGGGTGGAGATTGCTGGGAGCTCAAACAAACGGCAGACAAGAACTAGTCATGTCCGTTGGTAAAGGAAAGCAGGTAATGCATGAATCGTTACGTCTATCTAAAACCAATATGTGTTTGCTTACTCCATCTCGTGCATTCGACTCAGAAAGAATCAATAGGGACATGGCTTGCACGTGCAATATGCCAAAAACCTGCAGCGACATTGCTTCTTCAGCGAAACTCGACTAAACTTTGTAAAATTCTAGTGCATTTGCAACTTTTTTGGCTCCGCTGACAACACCTTTGCTCAACGGCAATGCCTGCATAGCAGGTTTGGGCACTAGCAGCAATAAATAAAGTTGCAGCGTAGCCCACCTTTCGTCATTTTCAGCGTCGTTGTCTCAGTGTAAAATAAATATTTGTAAAGCTACTGATAACAGGGGCCGGCCCTTAACTTTTGCGGACCAGTGTAAGAAGGCAGCTGGGAGGTACATACAAAACAGTCCGTAAATATTACGAGGGCAGATAGTCTAAATAATATAATCGTCATGAAAAGGTCATGCAGCCTAAACATGTTCACTTAATAGTACTTAACTGGCTTGATTTTCATAATAATGTTGATGGTGAAGATGAATCTACTTTTGTTGTTGAGAAGCTGTACATACATGTACATTTATTTTGGTTTGTATGTGTGTGTGTGTCGAGCTGTCATTTAGTACATAATCATGATTCATGATAATGATAATGATGATATATGTATTGTCAATGCATGTCTGTTGGATACTTATTTTTTAAAAAAGAAATTGAATAATTCGCACGAGATACTTATATCTCTATTGAAATAAAACAAGAAATTTGATCTGTTCATAACTCAAACTAGACACGAAAACAAACACTACAGTACTTCATGACATGTTCTCTCACCACATCTTCATCTCCCACCACCCATCCTATCGCCATCTGCCCCGTTGTACTTGCTCATCTCTGTCGTGCTGGCTAGCCTTCATCATCCTCGCAGTCCTCTCTCTCAGGTAAAGGTGGCAAAGACTTGACGTCGACTGGCACAACATATTTGTTTCATCAGGATTGTCCTCGTTCGGGTCTCGGGCAGGCGGGGCCCCGAAGGCGGTTTTCCATCCAGGCTGAAGATAGGGCGTATTAATTCCATTTTGCGCTTAAAAAAGTATTTTCTGGCCATTGTGAAGGATGAATACCGCAAGCCTCACTCCTATCTGGTCCTAATTTTCTCATTAATTACAATCATAGACAACGCGACTGAGCCACCAGTCTTTCCTAAATATTATTTCTGTTCTTACGCACTTCTTTGTTTTATTTCGCTATTTACACATCAGTGCTATGAAAGAGGTGTCAGCCTAATAATTTCACCCAGCGTGCAATGGCAGTATCAGCAAAGTAGAGCGGCCTCCACTTAGTGACTTGCTGACAGTGCAGTTCAAGTTCTGGGACCCTTTCCAGCAATCCCCATAGAGGCTGCACGACCATTCAAACACCGTTGTTGGCGTTCGTAGATGACATAATGGACTCCTTACAGATTGGTAGAGTCTGAGTGTTCCTTTTTGGCGGATGAGACCAGTCTCGACCTTCGATTCCCGCCCGGATCTCCGCAACACAAATACATCCATCCCAGCGTCCAGCGTTGCTCACGTTTACGATGATGGTGACTTGGGCACACGGTGAACATACATCCAAGCGATGTTTTTCACAACTGATATCATTTTCTATCTTATAAACCATCTCCTCCAGCTACGTACAATCGACGTGTCCACACCAAAATCTACTTAACCATGACCATGAAAATGGCTTGGACGAGACGAAAATGATCATGCGAACCATTTCTTACAATACGATCAGCACCATATTTGATCCAGGGTAGTTTATCGCTCCCGCTCTGTATATACTATGGGTCCATTTCAACATCTACTTACCTCACGATTACAACGAGACTGACTTCAATACGAATTAGATAAATATCAAAACGATCTCCATACATAAACAACACCAAGACGATGAGAACGAGAATGACTTCAATACGAATAAAACAGATATCAAAACGATCTCCATACACAAACAACACCAAGACGATGACAACGAGAATGACCTCAATACGAATAAAACAGATATCAAAACGATCTCCATACACAAACAACACCAAGACGATGTCAACGACTCGGACAGGGGATTCCCAGTCATCCAAATCATCTTTGCTGAGA
>JAWQFJ010013424.1:0-5000 GCA_034096865.1 Theodoxus fluviatilis | reverse complement strand
TCGTAACAGCTTCATGGGCCACATTCGAAGCCTACAAGCAAAGTCGCAATTCGGTGTGGAAACTGCAGATTTGTGAAGCTGACGGAGTCTGTAGAATTTTGGATTGTAACTGCCCACTGGGGCAAAAAAGGAAACGGGGACGCCCAAAACAAGCGAAACCAGCCCTGTTGCGCCAGTAGAAAGCATGTCTTTAGAAAGCAACAGCAACAAACACACAAACAAACAAAACAAAAAAAGTCTGAAGTGTTCAACTGTCCATTAAAATGCATTTTTATGTTCTTATTTTCATTTATTTTGTGGTAAAAATGTTAATAAAAAAGGCTAAATTTCAAGCAAATGCATTTCGATTTTCTGATTTTAATCTATTTTTGTGGTAATCCATTTTATTTTCTGATGAACAATGTTGTGGTAAATCCATTCTATTTTCTGGGAAAACCATTTATTCTTCTGGCAAATGCATTAATTCTTCTGGTAAATGTATGTCTTTTTCTGCTAAAATAAATTATTTTTCTGATTTCTGTTTTCTGGCTGAATCATTTGTTTTTCTGGTAAAACCATCTTTTTCTGTACCAACAATAATATCCCAAAAACAATAGTTGCACATGTTTCAGAAAACCATATGAAGTGTCACACGATCCGTAAACGGCATATGTAGCCTATGATATCTTCCTAATGTTAAGGTATGGCAGAATGACACATTAAATTTTTCTTTCATTGCAAATGGCCTTTCCAGCTCTGTTTGGGCAGCTCAACTGCATTATGTCTGCCTTGCAGGCGATCTTGATCAATTTTGTATATGCTGTAGACGTTGATACTCTTGTGCACACAAGACCCAATTTGTCACGCATTCGTATTCAATAATTTTCTGCGAAGGATTTAATTCATTTAATGTGGACACGAACACCACGCATTCATAGAGTGATCTCGCAATCCTTGCAAATTGAATGCAATTTGTCACTCCTGACCACTCTTTTTTTCCGTCGTGATCAATAGATTTGTATGAAATGGAATCCCCCCCTCCCCCTCCCACCCACCCCCACCCCCCCCGCCCCCCTCGCATGGACCCCATGGATCGAGAACAGCAGGGGTTTGGGTTTGCGTGAATCTTTCGCGACATTTTGCTGACCACGCTGAGCTAGGAGCTGACCATGCACACTTCGAGAGAGAAAGGAAAGGGGTGGGGCAAAAGTGCAATACTCTTGTGAACATACTTGTGCTGGAGAGAGAGAGAGAGAGAGAGAGAGAGAGAGAGAGAGAGAGAGAGAGAGAGAGAGAGAGAGAGAGAGAGAGGGAAGGGGTGGGGCAAAAGTGCAATACCCAAGAACAAGCGAAATCCGCCCTGTTGCCCCCCAGTAGAAAGCACGTCACTTGTAATAAATGACAAGCAACAACCAACAAACAAACACTAACAAAAAAGTGCTGAAGTCGGCAAGCTGTTCATTACAAATGCATGTTTATGTTCTTATTTTCATCTATTTTGTGGTAAAAATGTTAATTAAAAAAAGGCTAAATGTCAAGCAAATGCATTTCGATTTTCTGATTTTAATCTATTTTTGTGGTAATCCATGTTTTTTTCTGATGAACAATTTTGTGGTAGAACCATTATATTTTCTGAGAAAACCATTTATTCTTCTGGCAAATGCATTTATTCTTCTGGTAACTGTATTTCTTTTTCTGCTAAAATAAATTATTTTTCTGATGTCTGTTTTCTGGCTGAATCATTTATTTTTCTGGTAAAACCATCTTTTTTCTGTACCAATAATAATATCCGTTTTTAAAAACGAGTAACGTAACGAAAAGTTTTATGTTATGTACAGATATCAATGTATGATGTATGTATAAAGCATATATAACTTCATTACCTTCATTCTTCCCACTCTCTCTCTCTCTCTCTCTCTCTCTCTCTCTCTCTCTCTTCCTAGGTCAAGCACAGACGCAATATCTGTTGAAAGTTTTGTATGAACCAGAGGAAGGAAAAGACCTTAGTTTCATAAGGATCTTTGGGGGGTGGGGGGTGGGTGGGGGTTAGGTAGGGGCGTGAGGGGGGGGGGGGTGGGGGGCATTTGCTTGTGTATTCGTCTTTTTCGTCATGAAAATAAGGAAAACAAAGCCCGCTTTTTTAATCCTCATATATCTTAGAGCACAGATGATATCGTTTTTACAGTCCCATAAGTATAACTCCAAGAGACATGCACTGTGCAAGGCATTTAGAACAACACCAGATTCACTCTTTGGAAAAGCAAGGTACATTGTAAAATCGGAACTAATTTTATATATATATATATATATATATATATATATATATATATATATATATATATATATATATATATATATATAATGTAATTCTATCTCCAACAACAACATGAAGCCAGTACTGAGTGAACATTGAGACAAGGAAGAAAAAACTGTTGACTTGGCCTGACGATTATTGTTTGTATGCTTCGGTTTGTTTTTCGGCAGCACTTCATGTTTTGATGGATTCACAGTCCTAGTCTTGTCTTCTCTGCTTCACCGTTCCATCTGCTTTATTCCGTGTCTTGATTCCGTCGTTCTACAGGAAGTTTAAAACATGGACAAAAGAAAGTTATTGATTTGCTCTGGACAGAAAGTATTTACGTGACGTCTACATTCAGTTTAGAACTGGTTTCAGCGAGTTCTGTCACAATAATAGATATAAAGATAGAGCGGAAGATAATTTGTACATCTGTCCTGCTTGTAGGGAGACTTTTGAGTGTTAAATTCATTTCCTATTTGCTTGTCCATTGTATGAAGACATTAGACAGAAGTATTTTTCATTTGATTTCCCTTCGGAAATAAGAAGCGCTGATATTCTATCAACTCAGGATTGTACACAAATAAGAGCACTGGCAGTTTATTTATACCATGCGTTTAAGAGAAGACAAGAGGCGCTTGAGACTGAGGTTTCCTCTGCCGACGCAGCATGATCACTATTTATGTTGTGACAGGCTAGTGGCCTAACAAACAAAAACCGCTTGCGCTGAACCTCCAGGTTTTGGCATAAAAAACAACAACAATAAAGCTATGAGGATCTCCAGTAAACCTGGAGGGATAAAATAAAAACCGCTGTCGCTGAACCTCTAGGTTTTGGCATTAAACAAAAACCAAAAAAAAAGATCGGGTTCGAACCCGCAACCTCTCACGTGTACAACAACGGGTGGGATGTCTCTCTCTCTCTCTCTCTCTCTCTCTCTCTCTCTCTCTCTCTCTCTCTCTCTCTCTCTCTCTCTCTCTCTCTCTCTAATACCATACACACATTAAAAAAAAGAAGCTTCTGTGCGGATTCGATTCCCTACAACCAAGCATGTCCCAGCGACAAAAAAATATTCGACACGCTACAGAGTGAGCTAATCGATAAAGCTGTGAGGACCTTCAGTAAACCTGGAGGGATAAAAAAATCCTTCTTTCTCCTTCAAAAATGTCCAATGTCCTCGAAATTACGTCACGTTATTTGACGTCAAATGGTCATGTCACACATGCCAAAACTTCCCTTGAGTCGGGACAGAGTTCCGTCCCTTGCCTTCTTTGCAACACCAACACGTACAAAAGTCACTTTTTTCAAACCTCGATTCTGAAAATTTGACACATTCAATCGGCGGACCTAACGTCCAGTAAGTGTGCAAAATGTCAAGGAAATCCGTCCAGTAGTTTTTGAGATATCAGCCGTTAAGTCCGGACTGACAGACACACAGACATACGCAGACAGACAGACAGACTCACAGATAAAAACCACTGGCGCTGAACCTCCAGGTTTTGGCATAAAAAAAACAACAACAACAACAAGAAAAGATTGGGTTCGAACCCGCGACCTCTCGAGAAAAGAGGGGGGGGAAAGTAAGGTTCGAACCCGCAATCTCTCACGTGTATAACAATGGGTGGGGTGTCTCTCTCTCTCTCTCTCTCTCTCTCTCTCTCTCTCTCTCTCTCTCTCTCTCTCTCTCTCTCGAATACCATACACACACATTAACCAAAAAAAGCTTTCGTATGGAATCGAACCCGTGCGCACATCCCCTACAACCAAGGATGTCTCAGCGACAAAAAAATTAGTATTAATAAGAAAAAAACACACGACAAACACCAAAATCAAAAGGCTTTCGGGCATACGCCCTTCTTCAGTTAATACAGAAACACATAAAACACACAGAAACACACAAAAACATTAGTCGACGCGCTACCGAGTGAGCTAATCCATAAAGCTGTGAGGTCCTCCAGTAAACCTGGAGGGAGAAAAACCGCTGGCGCTGAACCTCCAGGCTTTGACATTAAAACAAAGATCGGGTTCGAACCCGCAACCTCTCGAGAAAAGAGGGGGGAAAAACACACACACAAAACCCCCCAAAAACAGGTCAGGTTTGAACCCGCAATCTCTCGAAAAAAGAGGGGGAAAATGTTTCAGCGCAGATTCGAACCCGTTCACGCATGACCTAACAATATAATAATCCAACGCTTTTAGACCGCAGGGCATGGCTTCGGATCGTTCAAGTCCGCTCGTCAAAAATATGGACTATGTTCCCATATTATATTCTGATAGTACATGGTATTGGGGATTTAAAACAACAAAGTTCCCACACCTATCGCATTTTTGAAACGGTGAAAAATAACTTTTAAAATTGCGGATTTGTATGGCAAGGATCGCCTCCCTTTCAATGCAAAATTATACAGGAGTTACTTCCCGTGACACATTTTAGTAATTTTGGCCAATCCGAAATTAGGTCAGATTTACTGCGGAGTGGCCGTGTGTGGGTGTGCAATATATTTCCAAAATGTAAACAATGACTACATCAAGCCTTTTACCGATATTACGTGGCCAAAAGCCTTGGGTTTTGCTTCTGAGTGGAAATTACTTGATGGGGAAGCGAGTTCTGTCAGTGTCGCGTTCAGTGAACAGGTTGAACGTGGAGTTATCGGCGTTGGTAACCCTGGGTTTTATCGTTCGTGTTATCAACGATTAACGTGCAATGTGAAACTTCAGCGAAAAA
>JAWQFJ010013406.1:12500-33911 GCA_034096865.1 Theodoxus fluviatilis | reverse complement strand
AGAGGCTGCATACCGCAAACGGAAGGAGCTAGAAGAAGCCGAGCGTCGCCAGCAAGAGGCTGCATACCGTGAACAGAAGGCGGCAGAAGAGATGGCACACCCTGACCAGAAGGAGGCGGAAGAGAGGGAACATCGCCTGTGTCAGGGAGAGTTGCTGCAAACCATCAAAACCGGGACTGAGGGACTGCAGAGGGAAATAGAGGCAGTAAGCTTTCGCCTAGGAGAGGAGGTAAATTGCATTGATGCTAACTTCCAGCAAGAAGCAGCACACCTCGACCCCCTCGATAGGAAGTAACCCGGCTCGACACCGCCATCTGCAGACTGGAGAAAAAGCTGGAAGAGAAAGAAGAAACAAAAGCAAGCCTCTCCTCTCCAGCCAGACATTACACCCAAGATAACCACTGGGTCTCCAAGCAACTACGAGCCGAGGCGTCACCATTCGTCTCAAACCAGGAAGAGGCATACCCCCCAGCCAGTTGTCCAGTGCAGCGGCCACAAACGTACTACGGGAAGGCACCGTGGGAGACCTACCATATCCAGTTCAAGGTGACCGCACAGATCAACTGTTGGGGAGAACGGAAGAAAGCGAGTTTCCTCATCTCCAGCCTGACGGGACAAGCGCTGACAGTCCTGGAAACCATTCCACCCGAAGGCAGGAACGACTACACTGCCCTCGTTTGGACCCTCCGTGACAGGTTTCAAGATTCCCGAAATGCAGACCAGGCTAAGGCAGCACTCTACACGAGAAAGCACAAAAAGGGAGAATCACTCATCGAGTTGGCGGCTGACATCGAGAGGCTGGTGAGGCGAGCTCACCCCGCCTTTAACAGGGAGGCAATCAACGATTTGGCTCGGGAGAAGTTCATAGATGCCCTCGACGACGACGAAGCGAAACGCCAAGTACAGGTGTTGGCTCCCTCTACCTTGGCGGAAGCAGTCAACACCGCTCTCCATGTCGAGGCTATCGCTCAACATGAGGAAGCGACCCAGCGAGCTTCTCACCCTCACAGGATCAGAGCCATTGGCGCCCAGGAGAAGCCGGAGGGTGACAGCGACACTCTCTCTCTGACCCAGTTTCGTCAGCTAATGGCAGAGTTGCTGGAGAAGATGTAAAACCGTTCCTCCCGTCAGGATGGACAGCAAGGGCAGATCAGATGTTATAATTGTGACAAGATAGGCCACATCGCTCACCGCTGTCCACAGAGGAAGGAGAAGACCACCACAGCCCGGGAAAACTAGGATGCGCCGGGCTGAAGGGACCCTGCCTCCTCCGCCCCACATCTCATCAGTCATCGGCTGCAGAGAGTCCGCGTAGACCAAGGAGGACCGGCGATCGAAGTTCACATCAACGGCAACCGTCATCAGGCACTGATCGACTCAGGAGCGACCATTTCTGTGTTGAGGACTGGTCTGTGCCCCTTCAAGAGGAAAGAAGAATCAGCGATGGTGCTCACTGACGTCATGCACAGACCGATCCCTGTGCACGGCGTCGTGACAGTGAAGGTGAAGGCCGGTGAGCTTGTTATCTCTCACCCCTTCGTGATCGCCGATGTAAAAGATGACGTCATCCTAGGGCAGACTTTCTGCAGAAGCATTGCTGCGTGATAGACTGGAGATGCTCTCTCCTGCTTATTGATGAACGATCTGTGCAGATCGGAGGCGCACAAGCACCATCGATGCGCCTCCTCAAGGTGGTCATGACGGCGGGGCAGACAGGGGGTGATCGGGCTACTGTGCTCCCAGACGCCCTGCAAACCATAATGACAGAAGGAACTACGGAGCTGGACACTACTGACCAGACTCGACTAACCAACCTGCTGAGGGATCACATAGGAGCCTTCTCCTTAAACGAGCACGACAATGGTAGGACAGGGCTTGTACGCCATTCCATCAACGTGGGAGGAGCAAAACCCATCAAACAAGCCCCTAGGCCTGTCCCACTCGCTAGTGGAGAGGCAGCACGACAGAAAGTCGGGAGAATGATGGAGCAGGGTGTCATCGAACCCTCCAGCAGCCCCTGGTCATCTCCTGTCGTGCAGGTTAAGAAGAAGGATGGCTCCCTCAGATGTTGCGTGGACTATCGCAGGCTGAATGACGTCACGAAGGACTCCCATCCCCTGCCACGGATCGACCTTACGCTGGATGCCCTGTCAGGTGCTAAGTGGTTTAGCACTTTGGACCTGAAGAGTGGGTACTGGCAGGTTGAGGTTGAACCTGGGGATCGGGAAAAGACAGCCTTCTGTATGGATGGAGGGTTGTGGCAATTCTCCGTGATGCCGTTTGGTCTGTGCAACGCGCCAGCCACCTTTGAACGCCTCATGGAGACTGTCCTTCAATACTTCCTGCAGAGAGGTGTCCTTGTCTACTTGGACGACGTGATCGTATATGCCGCGTCACTTGATGAGGAGTTCCATCTCCTGGAGGTCGTCTTCCAACGGCTTGAGAAGGCAGTGCTGAAACTCCACCCCAAAAAGTGCCGGCTGTTTCAGAGGGAGGTTACCTTCCTAGGTCACGTCGTTGAAGGGAAAGGGCATCCACACCGACCCTGGAAAGGTCCGTGCCGTACAAGACTGGCCGACGCCCAAGAACATCACAGAAGTCAGCAGCTACCTGGGCTTCTGCAATTATTACCGACGGTTCGTGCGTGGCTTTTCGGAAGTCGCCGCCCCGCTACATCGAATGAAGGGGAAGAAGAGCCCTTTCCAGTGGACTCCCGAGTGCGAGGAAGCCTTCCAGGAACTGAAGCATCGACTCACAGATTCTCCAGTCCTAGCCTATCCCAGAGGAGAGGAATCTTTCATCCTCGACACAGACGCCAGCGATACATGACTTGGAGCAGTGCTATCGCAAGTGCAGGATGGTAAGGAGAGGGTCATCGGCTATTACAGCGCCCGACTTGAACGTTCACAGCGCCGATATTGCGTTACGAGAAGGAAGCTGTTAGCCGTCGTCAAGGCCTACTTCCATTTCCATTTCCGCCGACGGTTCACCCTGAGGACGGACCACTCATCCCTGCAGTGGCTCATGCGGTTCCAACACCCGGATTGCCAATGGGTAAGATGGCTTCAAAGGATCCAGGAATACGACTTGAAGATCCTCCACCGCCCCGGTAAGAGCCATGGCAACGCCGATGGACTCTCTCGCCGTCCCTGCGACTGCAAAGCCTGCCTTCGAGCAGTCAAGCACGAGGAGGAACAGGTGCCTTTGAAGCCATGCTGTGGCGCCTTAAGACAGATCACCATACAAGAGACATCGCTGGCTGCCACACAGCGACAGGACTCAGACCTGCAGCCCATCGTGCATTGGATGGAGGAAAGCCCCGTTCGCCCAGCATGGAGGGATGGTGCCGCCACCAGCCCCGTGACGAAGGCGTACTGGAACCAGTGGGACGCCCTGCAGTTGAAAGATGGAGCCCTGTACCGGAAGTGGGTGAACGAGAGGGGAGATACCCATCGCCTACTCCCGGTCTTGCCCAAGACCTTGCAGGAAGAAGCGCTGAAACAACTACATGACAACCAAGCAGCCGGCCATTTTGGGCGGAGGAAAACTTACCAGAGAGTCTGCGAGCGGTACTACTGGGTCGGGAGGCGTACTGCTATGGATGACTGGTGCCGACGCTGCGATATTTGTGCTTCGCGTCATGGCCCTGCCCAAATCTGCCGGACAGGAGCACCGATGGAGAGGGTAGCTGTTGCCATCTTGGGCCCCCTTCCAGAGACCGAGTCTGGCAACCGATACGTTCTGGTAGCCATGGACTACTTCACCAAATGGCCCGAAGCACACCCTCTCCCCAACCAGGAGGCGACGACGGTGACTAGCGCTCTGGTGGAGGGTTTCTTCACCCGTTTTGGGCTGCTCTTGGAGCTGCACTCGGACCAGGGGAGAAACTTCGAGTCGGCGGTCTTTCAGGAAACCTGCCGCCTGATGGGGATTCACAAGACCCGCACGACGCCAGCTTATCCCCAGTCAGATGGCATGGTGGAATGGTACAACCGGACCCTGGTCGGGTGCCTCTCTAAGTGTGTCCGCGACCACCAGAGGGATTGGGAGCAGCACCTACCCTTCACTCTGATGGCCTACCGCTCAGCAGTCCAGGAGGCTACAGGCATCTCCCCCAGTCCACTGATGCTTGGACGAGAGCTAAGGCTCCCAGCTGACCTGGTGCTGCCAATGCCATTGGAAGACACCCCCGGTGACGTGCCTCAGTACGTAACGCGACTTCAGGATACGCTGCAGGCGGTACAGAGGTCCGCAAGAACACATCTGCAGCAGAGCGCAGATCGGATGAAGGCATGGTACGACCGCAAGGCCGACGACCAGACTTTTTCTGAGGGCACCGCTGTCTGGTATTATAACCCACGGGTCAAGAGGGGGTGCACCACCAAGCTAGCTTGGCCGTGGACCGGACCCTACAAGATAATGGGCAAGGTACATGAAGGGGTGTACCGCATCCAGCAACATCCTCGTGCCCGCCCCCGGATAGTGAACTGTGCCCGCCTCTGGAGGTACCAGGGAGACCTACAGCCGGACTGGTGGCAGTCACCACGGCGCCACCCTGATCCAACCGATGACGACGAGCCCACAGAGAGAGAGACGCTGTATCGGGGCCTTCCTCGGAAGACTAGAGCGAGGACGTACAGACATACACACGGCGAGGGCGGTGTGTGATGCGCCCATCTCGCTTCCTGTGAGGGGTTCTGTATTTTTCAGTGACAGTGTGGACAATGGTCTTGCAGATATTGACTCCATGAACTGGGCAGATGCTACCGCAAGGAAGCTTACGCCCATGTGTCAGGTTTTGCATCTATGCCACTCACTCTCTAATTCATGGACTACCTGGACTGCGAATTGACTTTTCCCGGTATTTTGCTGTTGTTGTTGACGTTAATGTTGTTGCTAGCTGTGTATTTTTGAGGTGTTAGTTTATGATGTTTTGTAAATTTATTTGTGGAGTTGTACATGTAGTGAGACCGACGAGGTCATTTCGGTCTTTAGGAGAAGAGCTATGTTGTGAAGGTTCTAGATCATGCTTGAGGGTCACGGCATGGTTGGGTTTGTGTATATCGGTCAGGTCATTGCCCTGACCCACAATCGAGTTAGGCTAAAATTATCTTGGTGTGTCACGTGACGTCAGTCGTTTCAGAGCTCGACTTTCTAGAGACTGTGCCGATTCATTCACGAAAGATCTGGAAATCTAGGGTTAGGTATAAAAGGAGCGACAAAGCGAGAGAGAGACAGACACGACCGAGACACGAGTCAGACACGAGCAGCAGATGCGACAGAGTTTAGGTGAGAGCTTAACTTTATAAGGAGCGAGTCCTCTGCAGCACTGCGCAAGCTGCTACGAGTACGACGATTACTGTTTGCTGATTTTCACCACTGTGTAGCGATCACTGCATGAATAAAGTTTATCGAAAACGACCACCAGCGTTTGTAACTTCGATTTCCCAGCGCAAGCTAGGAGAACCCCCGTACAACGAGAGAAGAGTGCAACACTTTCTTTCAATGAATAATTTCAAGAAACTACTCTGCCCAGAAGGCATACATAAAAGAGGAAGGACGACAATGCACTACAGTGTACTCAAAGGGCAGAGTTCTCTCTACCCCTGCATTGGTGTTTCTTGAACATGATTTATTGATTCATTCCTCTTAAGTAAGAAGAGAAAGAGGGAGGGAGGTAGACAGAGAGAGAGAGAGAGAGAGAAACAGAGAGAGAGAGACACATACACAGAGACACACAGAGAGATTGATTGATTGATTGATTGATTGATTGATTGATTGATTGATTGATTGATTGATTGATTGATTGATTGATTGATTGATTGATTGATCTTTATTTCGGCCGACGACCCGACAGGATTGTACAACATCAATTACTCGTATATGAGACCATCATGGCAATAAGGAGTAAAAAGGAAAAAGTTTAAATAAACGCATATGAATCATATGATATCATTACGTTATTACAGAACCAATTACTTACAAAAACGTAGGAATGAGGAATATAATAATGGACAAAAGGAAATCTGTCTAGTAACAATTCAAAGTTAAAATTGATAGTGTTATGTATAGGTAAAAAGCCTTACTGCTGATTAAAATTGAACCATACAGGCCTGATAGTCTATGTACAGATTTATGAGTGGATTTATCTCAATCAGCAATTGCACGTGCCAGTTACAATAAAAATCTCGTGATAGCATGGACAGTAGCATGCCATAACATTCAGGTAAAAAACATGTTAGTATTCTAATGGATGGAAACTACTTCATCCGTTCTTGTTATGTCTACATAGCTGTCTTCGGATACTTCCAGCATTTCTTCATCACGAAGCTTCAAACAGTAATAAATAAACATTGCCGAGTTGTGGATTTTCTCCTTGTCTCGCCCATCTATCAAAAATGACACATTGTTTCTCGACCTTAGCAAGTACGGAGATAGGTATCTTTGTCTAAGTTCTTTATACATAGGGCATTGCAACATTAATTGCCTTTCATCTTTAGTTTCACCACAGAATGGACATGATTTTTCAGTGTTTATTTCTATTTTTGTATGTATTTTGTTTTTAAATTCATTATTACCTATTCTAAAACGAACGAAGACGTCTCTACATTTCTTAATGCCAATATAACTAAATTAATCTTCGCTCGTTAGCGCATCTTTAAAGGTCCTGTACAAAACAAATCTATCACTGCTGCCTAGTTTACACAGCCACTCTCGCTGATAATTGTCGCGTAGCCTCTGTCTCAAAGACAGGATAAAAGCCTTTTCATTCATGGTGCCACCAGTCATCCACACATACCCAAATCCCAGTTGTGAGAGACAGTTTTCTACCGATCTTGTCCAATCATACTCTTGTGGTACATTTGCACTTAACAACATGCGATAGACCTGCTTAGGTAATCGGTTGTCGGGCATTTTAGATATACTTAGCCAGTACTTTATACACTCCGTCATTGCTTGTACGAACAAAGGGTGTCTCCCAAATTCCCCATAACACTTGTTGTTGGACGATCTCATACCAACGTTTAAAAATATTTTTACAAGCAAAGAGACAGAGAGAGATAGAGAGAGAGAGAGAGAGAGCGAGAGAGAGAGAAAGAGAGAAGAGAGAGAGAGAGAGAGAGAGAGAGAGAGAGACAGAGAGAGAGAGAGAGACACAGAGAGAGAGACAGAGAGAGAGAGAGAGAGAGAGAGAGTTCATTTTTTCCAGAGAGGGCCAATGGAAGAGAGGTAATTGCCCAGTACTAAACCCTCGTGAAACAAAGTGGATACATATATAAAACGTAGATGTGCCCAGGCAAAGGCTCACGTCAACGAGAGCCCAGTCGGGGAACACAGAGGAGAGTAAAGGTTTCGAGGGAACGGAAGAACAGTGAAAGGGGGCAACTTCCTGCCCTTTCATCCGAGTTTTGTATAGCTGTAGCAACTACGAGCATGGGTCGTAGACAAGGATTATGTCTGACCGGTGGTCGTCGTAAATCGCGCGCGTGGCCGAAGATAAGCTGGTCAGCGAGTCAGGCGATCGGTCAGTGAAGCTGACCTGTCCAAAGCGTCTCTTGACCTACAGGTGGTGCTAGAGCGGGCGTTTCTGGCTGTGAGGCAGCAAGAGCCAAGGCAGACAGAGAGAAAAGCTTTACGACCTGTCAGGATTGCTTGCCTCCAGTACACAGAGGAGCCCTTGCTGAGTTGCAAGCCTTAACACTTTGTCCACAGTTTGAAAGATGACCACTAAACCGGCAAAACATTTTAAAAGCGTAAAGGACAAACAGTTACGATAAAACATGCATACGGAGGATAGGAATGAAAAACTTTAAAATTAACCAAAGTGTTTTTGACAATTCTTTCCTCTAAGGCACTCAGCCTTGAAAGAAGGTATTTATCTCCAGTATCTCTGGAGCACCTGCTCTGAGTGTGTTAATGGCATTCTTGCATATGCAGTGTTAAAAAGCGCTTCTGAGGGAAGTGATGGCAGGTGTTCATGGAAATGTCTCTGTAGAAGTGAGTTGTTCTGTATTTTGCTGATACACAAACACACACACACACACACATCACACACACACACACACACACACTTGAACGCGAGGAACTGCATACACAGACAACAACAAGGGACTGCATACTCAAACACCACTACAAAGAACTGCATACACAGACACTACTACAAGGGACTGCATATACAGACACTACTACAAGGGACTGCATACACAGACACAAAGTACAAGGGACTGCATACACAGCCACTACTACAAGAGACTGCATAAACAGACACTACTACAAGGGACTGCATACACAGACACTACTACAAGGAACTGCATACACAGACACTACTACAAGGAACTGCATACACACACTACTACAAGGGACTGCATACACAAACACTACTACAAAGGACTGCATACACAGACACCACTACAAGAGACTGCATTCACAGACACTACTACAAGGGACTGCATACACAGACACTACTATACAAGGAACTGCATACACACACACTACTACAAAGGACTGCATACACACACACTACCACAAGGGACTGCATACACAGACACTACTACAAGGGACTGCATACACACACACAAAGTACAAGACACTGCATACACATACACTACTACAAGGGACTGCATACACACACACTACGACAAGGGACTGCATGTACAGACACTACTACAAGGGACTGCATACACAGACACTACTACAAGGGACTGCATACACACACTACTACAAGGGACTGCATACACAGACAGTACCACAAGGGACTGCATACAGATACACTACGAGAAGGGACTGCATACACAGACACAAAGTACAAGGGACTGCATATACAGACACTACTACAAAGGACTGCATACCCACACAATACTACAAGGGACTGCATACACACACTACTACAAGGGACTGCATACACATACACTACTACAAGGGACTGCATACACACACACTACCACAAGGGACTGCATGCACAGACACTACTACAAGGGACTGCATACACAGAAACCACTACAAGGGACTGCATACACACACACTACTACAAGGGACTGCATACACAGACACTACTACAAGGGACTGCATACACAGACACTACGACAAAGGACTGCATACACAGCCACTACTACAAGGGACTGCATACACAGCCACTACTACAAGGGACTGCATACACACACACCATTACAAGGGACTGCATACACACACACACACTAAGACAAGGGACTGCATACACACAAACTACTACAAGGGACTGCATACACAGACAATACTACAAGGGACTGCATACACAGACACTACTACAAGGGACTGCATACACAGGCACTACTACAAGGGACTGCATACACAGACACTACGACAAAGGACTGCATACACAGCCACTACTACAAGGGACTACATACACAGACACTACTACAAGGGACTGCATACACAGACACCACTACAAGGGACTGCATACACAGACACTACTACAAGGGACTGCATATACAGACACTACTACAAGGGACTGCATACTCAGACACCACTACAAGGGACTGCATACACACACACTACTACAAGGGACTGCATACACAGACACTACGACAAGGGACTGCATACACAGACACTACTACAAGGGACTGCATGTACAGACTGCATACACAGACACTACTACAAGGAACTGCATACACAGACACCATTACAAGTGACTGCATACACAGACACTACTACAAGGGACTGCATACACAAACACTACTTCAAGGGACTGCATACTCAGACACCACTACAAGGGACTGCATACACACACACTACTACAAGAGACTGCATACACAGACACTACTACAAGGGACTGCATACACACACTACCTCAAGGGACTGCATACTCAGACACCACTACAGACACCACTACAAGGAACTGCATACACAGACACCACTACAAGGGACTGCATACACAGACACTACTACAAGGGACTGCATATACAGACACTACTACAAGGGACTGCATACTCAGACACCACTACAAGGGACTGCATACACACACACTACTACAAGGGACTGCATACACAGACACTACGACAAGGGACTGCATACACAGACACTACTACAAGGAACTGCATACACAGACACCATTACAAGTGACTGCATACACAGACACTACTACAAGGGACTGCATACACAGACACTACTTCAAGGGACTGCATACTCAGACACCACTACAAGGGACTGCATACACACACACTACTACAAGAGACTGCATACACAGACACTACTACAAGGGACTGCATACACACACTACCTCAAGGGACTGCATACTCAGACACCACTACAGACACCACTACAAGGAACTGCATACACAGACACTACTACAAGGGACTGCATACACAGACACTACTTCAAGGGACTGCATACACAGACACTACTACAAGGAACTGCATACACAGACACCATTACAAGGGACTGCATTCACAGACCCTACTACAAGGGACTGCATACTCAGACACCAATACAAGGGACTGCATACACACACTACTACAAGGAACTGCATACTCAGACACCACTACAGACACCACTACAAGGAACTGCATACACAAACACTACTACAAGGGACTGCGTACACAGACACTACTACAAGGGACTGCGTACGCAGACACTACTTCAAGGGACTGCATACACAGACACTACGACAAGGGACTGCACACACAGACACTACTACAAGGGACTGCGTACGCAGACACTACTACAAGGGACTGCATAAACAGACACCACTACAAGGAACTGCATACACAGACACTACTACAAGGGACTGCATACGCAGACACAACTACAAGGGACTGCATACACACACACGACTACAAGGGACTGCATACACAGACAATACTGCAAGGGACTTCATACAGACACACCACTACAATGGACTGAATACGCACAACTACAAGGGACTTCATACACACACACCACTACAAGGGACTGCATACACAGACACAAAGTACAAGAGACTGCATACACATACAATACTACAAGGGACTTCATACACAGACACTACTACAAGGTACTACATACACAACTACAAGGGACTGCATACACAGACACAAAGCACAAGGGACTGCATACTCAGACGCTACTAAAAGGGACTGCACACACAGACACTACTACAAGGGACTGCATACACAGACACTACTACAAGGAACTGCATACACAGACACAAAGTACAAGACACTGCATACACAGACACCACTACAAGGAACTGCATACACACACAACTAGAAGGGACTCCATACACAGACGCTACTACAAGGAACTGCATACACAGACACAAAGTACAAGGGACTGCATCCACATACACTACGACAAGGAACTGCATACACAGACACTACTACAAGGGACTGCATACACAGAAACCACTACAAGGGACTGCATACACAGACACTACTACAAGGGACTGCATACACAGACACTACTACAAGGGACTGCATACACAGACACCACTACAAGGGACTGCATTCACAGACACTACTACAAGGGACTGCATACTCAGACACCACGACAAGGGACTGCATACACACACACTACTACAAGGGACTGCATACACAGACACTACTCCAAGGGACTACATACACAGACACTACTACAAGGGACTGCATTCACAGACACTACTACAAGGGACTGCATACACAGACACAAAGTACAAGAGACTGCATACACACACACTACGACAAGGAACTGCATACACAGACACTACTACAAGGGACTGCATACACACACACTACTACAAGGGACTGCATACTCAGACACCACTACAAGGGACTGCATACACAAACACTACTACAAGGGACTGCATACACAGACACTACTACAAGGGACTGCATTCACAGACACTACTACAAGGGACTGCATTCACAGAAACTACTACAAGGTACTGCATGTACAGACACTACTACAAGGGACTGCATACACATACACTACGACAAGGGACTGCATACACAAACACTACTACAAGGGACTGCATACACAGACACTACTACAAGGGACTGCATACACACACTACTACAAGGGACTGCATACGCAGACACCACTACAAGGGACTGCATACACAAACACTACTACAAGAGACTGCATACACAGACACTTCTACAAGGGACTGCATAAACAGACACTACTACAAGGGACTCAATACACACACTACTACAAGGGACTGCATAAGCAGACACCACTACAAGGGACTGCATACACAGAAACTACTACAAGGGACTGCATACACTCACACTACTCCAAGGGATTGCATACACACATTACTACAAGGGACTACATACACAGCCACTACTACAAGGAACTGCATACACACATTACTACAAGGGACTGCATACACACACTACTACAAGGGACTGCATACACAGACACTACGACAAGGGACTCCATACACAGACACTACTACAAGGGACTGCATACGCAGACACTACTACAAGGGACTGCATACACAGACACTACTACAAGGGACTGCATACACAGACACTACTACAAGGGACTGCATACACACACACTACTACAAGGGACTGCATACACAGACACTACGACAAGGGACTGCATACACACACACTACGACAAGGGACTGCATACACACACACTACTACAAGGGACTGCATACGCAGACACTACTACAAGGGACTGCATACACATACACTACTACAAGGGGCTGCATACACAGACACTACTACAAGGGACTGCATACACACACACTACTACAAGGGACTGCATACACAGACACTACGACAAGGGACTGCATACACACACACACTACGACAAGGGACTGCACACACAGACACTACGACAAGGGACTGCATACACACACACACTAAGACAAGGGACTGCATACACACACACACTAAGACAAGGGACTGCATACACAGACACTACGACAAGGGACTGCATACACACACACTACTACAAGGGACTGCATACACAGACACTACGACAAGGGACTGCATACACAGACACTACTACAAGGGACTGCCTACACAGACACTACGACAAGGGACTGCATACACAGACACTACGACAAGGGGGCTGCATAAACAGACACTACTACAAGGGACTGCATACACGCACACTACTACAAGGGACTGCATACACAGACACTACTACAAGGGACTGCATACACAGACACTAATACAAGGGACTGCATACACAGACACTACTACAAGGGACTGCATACACACACATTACTACAAGGGACTGCATACTCAGACACTACTACAAGGGACTGCATACACAGACACTACGACAAGGGACTGCATACACACACACACTAAGACAAGGGACTGCATACACAGACACTACGACAAGGGACTGCATACACACACACACTAAGACAAGGGACTGCATACACATACACTACTACAAGGGACTGCATACACGCACACTACTACAAGGGACTGCATACACGCACACTACTACAAGGGACTGCATACACAGACACTACTACAAGGGACTGCATACACAGACACTACGACAAGGGGGCTGCATAAACAGACACTACTACAAGGGACTGCATACACGCACACTACTACAAGGGACTGCATACACAGACACTACTACAAGGGACTGCATACACAGACACTAATACAAGGGACTGCACACACAGACACTACTACAAGGGACTGCATACACACACATTACTACAAGGGACTGCATACTCAGACACTACTACAAAGGACTGCATACTCAGCCACTACTACAAGGGACTGCATACACACACATTACTACAAGGGACTGCATACACAGACACTACTACAAGGGACTGCATACACAGACACTACTACAAGGGACTGCATACACACACACTACTACAAGGGACTGCATACACAGACACTACGACAAGGGACTGCATACACATACACTACTACAAAGGACTGCATACACAGACACCACTACAAGGGACTGCATACACACACACTACTACAAAGGACTGCATACACAGACACCACTACAAGGGACTGCATACACAGACACCACTACAAGGAACTGCATACACAGGCACTACTACAAGGGACTGCATACACAGACACCACTACAAGGGACTGCATACACACACACTACTACAAGGGACTGCATACTCAGCCACAACTACAAAGGACTGCATACTCAGACACCAATACAAGGGACTGCATACACAGACACCACTACAAGGAACTGCATACACAGGCACTACTACAAGGGACTGCATACACAGACACCACTACAAGGGACTGCATACACACACACTACTACAAAGGACTGCATACTCAGACACCACTACAAGGGACTGCATACACAGACACCACTACAAGGGACTGCATACTCAGACACCACTACAAGGGACTGCATACACAGACACCACTACAAGGAACTGCATACACAGGCACTAGTACAAGGGACTGCATACACAATCACTACAACAAGGGACTGCATACTCAGACACCACTACAAGGGACTGCATACACAGACACTACTACAAGGGACTGCATACTCAGACACCACTACAAGGGACCGCATACTCAGACACTACTACAAGGGACTGCATGCACAGACACTACTACAAGGGACTGCATACACAGACACTACTACAAGGGACTGCATACACAGACACTACGACAAGGGACTGCATACACAGACACTACTACAAGGGACTGCATACACAGACACTACTACAAGGGACTGCATACACACACACTACTACAAGGGACTGCATACACAGACACTACGACAAGGGACTGCATACACAGACACTACGACAAGGGACTGCATACACAGGCACTACTACAAGGGACTGCATATACACACACAAAGTACAAGACACTGCATACACAGACACTACTACAAGGGACTGCATACACACACACTACGACAAGGGACTGCATGTACAGACACTACTACAAGGGACTGCATGTACAGACACTACTACAAGGGACTGCATACACAGACACTACGACAAGGGACTGCATACACACACACTACTACAAGGGACTGCATACACAGACACTACGACAAGGGACTGCATACACAGACACTTCGACAAGGGACTGCATACACAGGCACTACTACAAGGGACTGCATACACACACACACAAAATACAAGACACTGCATACACATACACTACTACAAGGGACTGCATAAACACACACTACGACAAGGGACTGCATGTACAGACACTACTACAAGGGACTGCATACACAGACACTACGACAAGGGACTGCATGTACAGACACTACTACAGGGGACTGCATACACACACACACTACTACAATCGACTGCATACACAGACACTACTACAAGGGACTGCATACACACACACTACGACAAGGGACTGCATACACAGACACTACTACAAGGGACTGCATACTCAGACACCACTACAAGGGACTGCATACTCAGACACCACTACAAGGGACTGCATACACAGACACTACTACAAGGAACTGCATACACAGACACTACTACAATCGACTGCATACACAGACACTACTACAAGGGACTGCATACACAGACACTACTACAAGGGACTGCATACACACACACACTACTACAATCGACTGCATACACAGACACTACTACAAGGGACTGCATACACACACACTACGACAAGGGACTGCATACACAGACACTACTACAAGGGACTGCATACTCAGACACCACTACAAGGGACTGCATACACACACACTACTACAAGGGACTGCATACACAGACACTACGACAAGGGACTGCATACACAGACACTACTACAAGGGACTGCATGTACAGACTGCATACACAGACACTACTACAAGGGACTGCATACACAGACACTACGACAAGGGACTGCATACACAGACACTACTACAAAGGACTGCATACACAGACACTAAGACAAGGGACTGCATACACAGACACTACGACAAGGGACTGCATGTACAGACACTACGACAAGGGACTGCATACACAGACTGCATACACAGACACTACGAAGAGGCCATTGGCAGGTTCTAAGGCAGCGTGCTTCTCTTGACTGCGTCCAGAAGTGGACGTCAGGCGCCGTGTTGACTCTAGTGAAGTGGACTTCAGAATGTTATTGACTGCCCCTCTGTGTGTGTGACTTTTATTCTCTCTCTCTCTCTCTCTCTCTCTCTCTCTCTCTCTCTCTCTCTCTCTCTCTCTCTCTCTCTCTCTCTCTCTGTCTCTCTCTCTCTCTCTCTCTCTCTCTCTCTCTCTCTCTCTCTCTCTCTCTCTCTCTCTCTCTCTCTCTCTCTGGCCAAGCAATAAAGTTCAATGCAGTTCAGTTCAGTTCAGATCAGTTCAGTTCAGTTTAGTTTAGTTCAGTTCAGTTCAGTCTCTCTCTCTCTCTCTCTCTCTCTCTCTCTCTCTCTCTCTCTCTCTCTCTCTCTCTCTCTGTCTCTGTCTCTGTCTCTCTCTGTCTCTGTCTCTCTGTCTCTCTCTCTCTCTCTCTCTCTCTCTCTCTCTCTCTCTCTCTCTCTCTCTCTCTCTCGGGCCTAGCAATAAATTTCAGTTCAGTTCAGTTCAGTATAGTTCAGATCAGTTCCGTTCCGTTCCGTTCAGTTCCGTTCAGTTCAGTTCAGTTCAGTTCAGTTCAGTTTTCTACCGTTAGATCCTCTTCAAATGGCCGGAATTTCCCAGACCAGACTCCCAACTTCTCCATAAGTTTGTGCAACATCGCCTTCTTCGCAGATTGTGAGTAATGACTGTTTCTCATATTTATAATTGGACCCTACAACTGGCCAACGATTTCGTCGCTCTGCGAGCCACGATGCTTCGTTCAAAATTACCGCTCTGTACAGCTATTTGACCGACTCCGAAAAATCCTTCCAGTCGTCAGTTTACGAGAATTTATGATCTTCTCTTCACAAATCTGTGTATCCATTAACTCCTTTTAATCAAAGTTGTTTAAAGATCTCGGTCATTATTATTTTGGCACCAACACTTGAAATGCAGGAGCGATACTTATAGATGATCCGTCCAACAGACTCTCTAGGACTCAGCCACTCACTCTCTGGTCATTCTTGGCTGCAACCAGATGTGGTCCACAGGCAGCAAGTGCCAGGCTGAAAACCCATCATCACTCTCCACCGCCGGTCAAAAGCACCATGTTCCTCAATGGCTCAAACAAAACAAAGCGTGAATGAACTCTCCATTCATGATTCAAAGGAGACTACTCTGATTGCCACGAGAGACAACAACCAAAAGACCTTTGCTGCCCCTGATATCTCTACACTCCTACGCTGGCGTAACACTCTTGCAATACGCTATGTTCAGCAGGTCCAACACACTAGCGGGCAATTCCGTTCAACTTGGAGAGATGTAGACAGAGAACATAAAACTTTAGACCTCCCTCTCTGCACTGAAAGCACCCTACTCCCTTCAAATCTAGGGAAGTCATGTGTACAGGTGTTCAAGGGCGAGCACAAGTGCATCACCATCAAACTGTACTACATAAAACAAACGAGAAACAAGGCAGGCTCGTGTCTCATTCAAGGTGTACTGTGTGAAGCTTGGGCAGCCACGGAGTTCCGACTACTCTGTGAAATAGTGAAGGAGCTGAAGGACTCGACACTCATCCCTCCAATGATAAACACATGTGCGAGCTCAGGTGAACAATACGAACATAAACCTGCCATTGCTGCTCCTGACCAGACTGAAAATGTATGTGCTACCTGTCTCTCTCAAATCTTCCGGAACGGGCCATCCACCCTGACTCATGCCAGGCCGACAAGGTGGCCGATGAAAACATTCCTCCAAATCAACCATATCAGACACCCCTTTCTGAGCAGAAGATGACCTCAAATTTAACCGAGAATGAAACCATGTTTTCCTTCTCAGAGGACCCAAACTTATCTAACGCAATGTTAAATTCACCGGCAACACAACAAAATTCACCTCCTGCCTTTTCAGAAGAAAGCAACGACAGTACATGCAACAAATGCGCCGAATCAATGAAACAACAGCTGTGCTTTGCATGTATAATGGACATGTTCCAAGATCTGAAAGTCCAGACTGACAACAGAAGCAAAGCTCTCTCTCGGTCAATAGAAGATGATTTCACAACACTCAGGAAATGATGAACTCCGCGGTCCAGTGTCAAACCTGACAGCAAAGCTTGAGACGGTGGACACAAGACTGAAGGAAATCCTGAATGCGCAAAAGAAGAAAAAAAGAGACATGGGTACTACAACTTCTCCAGACTGCAGCAAAACACGCGCTTCTTCTCCTTCAATAACCACCAGCGTCGAACAGCACCCTTCCGAGCCTCAAACGACAAATCTGCCTAAACGCTCCTCCTGTGCCCAACCCAACAGCCTAAAACGCAATGGTACCAATCAGAGTGGGGCTCAGCAGTCTACACCTCACCATGGCAGAGCAGCTACTTTCCATACAGAGAAGAAGGAGTTTGTGATGTTCCCTAGAACAAAGCCATCTCAAGAAAACCGGGTTCATTTTCAGTTACCACCATCTGAAAAGATCAGACGACTTCTCGAGGGGAACTCCGATCTCAGACATGTCAGTCGGCGACGACTAGATCCAACTGGTGCTACTCACATTCGCACCCTCCATGGATCCACAGTCAAAGACTTAATTGGTGCCCTTGGCTTGTGTCACCCTCGAGATGATGTGGCTAGTGTGGTGGTGCACACTGCACCAAGCGAAAGCCCCAGTAACATCGACTCATCCATAAAGGACTATGAGAAGCTAACCTCCCTAATTCGTCGGATGTTCCCTGAAGCTGCAATAGCACTCAATGCAATCATACCCAGAAGAATGAACACAGTCCAGATGACCTCCTCTCTGAACAAACACCTCCTAGAGATCTGCAAAAAGAAAAATATAACTCTTCTTCATGAGCTGCGCTTTTGGGCTGCAGATGGAACCATCGACTCTCGTTTGTTTTCAAATGACAGGCACATCAACGAGAGAGGAACTGCGGTCTTACTACGTCAGATCGCAAGGTTTCTGAGACAGGACCCACCTCCTGCATGATCCACCACCATTGCTCATGGGACGGAAAAGAAGAGAACAAAACTGGAACACCAGCAAGCAGAAGACATCTACAATACAGAATTTCCTCCTCTCCTTCGGAAACGTCAGTTGAACCATTCCAGCCCTGCAACACGGCCAGAGCAAATTCATAGCATTCCAAACAGCAGGAACACTTGTCTGAACAACCACAATAATAAACTAAATTACATAGTACAGACAGGTAGAATACAGACAGTCACTGGCCTTAACCTCAACAAGGACGTACTGCCTTCTGTGACAGAGAAGAAACCCAAAAACACCAACACTCAGTGTCCCTGCCAAACACCCCTTAGATGTCAAACAGAAAATGCAGAGGTGCACGCAACTCAACCTTTGGTTCATGAGTGCAGAATGCCCACTATTTCCAGGTTGCCCTAACAAACCATCCCTCAAAATCCTCTGTTGGCCCCCTACCTACACTTTCATCCTTTTCCCCCATTTTTCCTCCATACATGCAGTGGCAATATCCTCACCCCTTCAATGGTCTCCGTCCAGAACCAACAGTGTGAATACCAGTTGGCTACAGAATTCTTCGATGGATTTTTGGCGTGAACGATGAATACTTTGACGACGTGATTTTTTTCTTTCTCTTTCCATCCAATCTAGTGACAGTTAGGTATCATTATCAACAATCATTGTCCATAAACAAAATGTGCACATAGAACATATAAATGTATATCATTTATACAATAAAGTGACGGACATTGGTGCTCTTATTCAGAAGGAACAGTTAGGCATTCTTGTAATAAGTGAATCTCGCCTTCACAGTGAAATCAGTGATAAAGCAATTGGAATATCAGGATTTGACATCGTACGACGCGATCCTGTCCTACCTAGGCACACTGGGTTAGCAATCTACATTATAGAAGACATGACCTTGAATCTTTAAGTGTTGAGTGTATTTGGTTGGATCTGAAACAATCTTCAAAGACTTCTCTTCTCCTGGGATTCTTGTACAGAAACCCTGCCTCCACCTTCTGTTGGTATGATGAATTCGTAAGCATAATGGACAAAGTGAGTGCTCTAAAAATATATTCTTCTTCTTGGTGACTTTAATATAGACTACCTAAAAATTAACAGTGCATGGAATTCAACTATCCTGCTCTTTGGACTCAAGCAATAGGTTCATACAGCCACCAGTCACTCAGTCAACATCGGCTCTTATTGATCACATATACACCACCAACATCTATCTGGTACAAAGCACTCGGGTGTCAAGAATAGGTATTAGTGATCATTTTCCAATTATCTGCTCCTTGCACGTTAAACTCTCCAAGAGAAAAAAAACCCGCAATCATTCATATCTGACCTATAGATCGTTCAAAAACTTTGATGCCAAAACATTTTGTTCTGACCTCCAAGAGACACCCTTCCGTGAAGTCCAATATCGCACCGATCCAAACTGTGCACTTTAGCTTTGGTACAACATATTTCTATGAGTAATTAACAAACACGACCCGATCAGAAGAAAACGCGTGCGGCATCCAACGCTGCCACCATGGTTAAGCAAGGAAGTAATGCAAGCAATGTCCCTCAGAGATAAACACAGGAAAAGCAATGATTTTGTTGCATACAAAAAACTAAGAAATGCAGTTAAAAGCTTAGTGAGGAAAGCAAAGAAAGAATATTTTCCGAAACTCATAACAAAAACATCACCTCAGTATGGAACGCCATAAATACCTTTACCAAACGAAACGGAGCTAAAGCTCTCTCATCATAACCATGCGATGACGTTAATGACTGCAATAATCACTTCCTCTCTGCGGCTGAAAAGTTATTCCCTAGCGATAGCAACCACAATTTCCAATCTGAAACAGCATATCTCCAAGAATTCTGCCAGGAGAGACTATTGTCTTCATTGGAATTTGAGATTCCTCTTCTTGCTGTTCATGAAGTTGGCAGATTTATTGAAAAACTCAACTAAAAAACAACAGAACCTGATGGCATCAATAGCTTTCTTCTCAAACTCTCTTCCATATGTAATCGACTCGCTCACATACATGTACAATTTGTGCATCATCAAGCAAAACTTCCCAGATGAATGGAAAAAAGCTAAAGTTATCCCTCTACCAAAAGTGAAAACTCCCACAAGTCTAGATGACTTCCGACCCATATAAGTTATATCAATGTTATCAAAACCAATTGAAAAGCACGTTCACAAACATCTGTTGGCATTTCTTGATCGGCACAGTCTTCTTCAACCCCTTCAATCGGGCTTCCGACCAAAACATTCCTGCCATACTGCATTATCCCACCTGATAGACACGTGGCTGCACACCATTAACACCACAGAAGTAGGATCTGTCTTCCTAGATTTCAGAAAAGCCTTTGACATGGTACATCACGGCCTACTATTGGATAAACTAGCTCTTTATTTTTCATGGTCACACGACTGTGATTTTTTTTTCAGTCAT
>JAWQFJ010013406.1:0-7500 GCA_034096865.1 Theodoxus fluviatilis | reverse complement strand
CTCTTTAACTGACAGACGGAATGGTCAGCACGCAGACTGTAAAATGGACGAATGGTCAGAACGCAGTCTGCCCATGTAGCTCTGACTGATGGCTTTCCCCGCCTGCTGGAGGGAGGGGGGGGGGGGGGTGTGGGCTGGGTGGGGATGGGTGGGGTGGGGATAGTGGTTAGAAAATATACAAGAAGGGGAATGTGAAGAGCGAAATATCTTATTAATCCATTAAAAAAGGTCCACCATTCATTATATGTTCATTCCTAAATATGTTAACAGTCCCTCTCTGTATACTCCATTTTGTTTGCTTTATTTTTTAATACAATGAATAAAGTATGTGCATCTGTGTGTATATCTATGTGTTTCTGTAAATGTATGTGTAGCTGCTGTATCGCATGTCCAGACACAGACACACAGAAATCTCTTTTCACAGATTGGGATTGTTAGCGTGCCCTCTTCACCGCTTGTACGTATCCTCCTTGTTGTTGTTGCCGTTTTGTTGTTGTTGTTGCTGCTGCTCGTGGTGAAGCTAGTTAGCTGCTCTACTTATTCATACATGTACAAAGGCACACGCGTGCGCGCGGGCACATGCATACACAAATGCACACATGCACACACACGCACGCGCACGCACGCGCGCGCACACATACACACACACACACACGCACACTCACACATACATACACACGCACACTCACGCGCACGCGCGGGCAGACGCACACACACACACACCACACATATATTCACACAAACATACACACACACACATTCACACACACACACACACACACACACACACACACACACACATATATATATATACACAAACATATATACACACACATACACACAAACATACACGCACACATACACACAAACATACACACACATGCACACAAACACACACACACACACTGACATACACAGACACACACACACAAGCACACAAATATACACAAACACACACACACATACACACAAACACACACACAGTGACATACACAGACACACACACAAGCATACACAGACACACACACACACACGCGCGCACACACACACACACACACACACACACACACACACACACACACACACACACACACACACACACACACACACACACACACAAAATGACCGATTGTTGCCGAGCCTTTGGCAGCACCGAATACAAGACCGATAGAGTTACCTCCCCTAAATCACGAAGTTATTATGTGGCATAATGCAACTCATAAAATCTCATTCAAGTGCTGAAAGCCGTAAATACATTTATGTACCATAAGATTACAGTGTTTTTGTAGCTTTCAAGTACAAACATTGTGTTAAAAAGCGTTTTGTTGATTAGCTTAGAAATTATATAAACAAGCCACAGTTTTCAGCCAACAGCTCACTAAAACGGTCAGTTATGAAGGGCAAGTGGACTTACCGCTAATTTGATTTTTATATGAAACCGAATGCAAAGCTTCCCCACTGAATTATTTGCTCCCGTTTTTGTTAACATGTTGCCTTGTGATATTCTCTCTCTCTCTCTCTCTCTCTCTCTCTCTCTCTCTCTCTCTCTCTCTCTCTCTCTCTCTCTCTCTGTGTCTGTCAGAATTCAAATGTTTTGTTTCAGCTGCTCGGAATCTGTCTGTCCTTGGCAGAAGGTCGGGTGGTATCATTTGTCTTGTTAAACATTCCATTTTTTCCATGGTAGAGCATATATGCTGCGATTACGATAACGTGCTTCCGTTTTGGTTAAATGGGCAATTGTTGAATTGTGATTAAGATGTATTGCTGGTGTGTGTCTATATTCCCCCATGGGATCACGATACTATGACAATATCCGGGAAAGCCACGGTGTGTGCGTACTTGAAGGGTGTCTGTTGCAACTATATGCGCAGTGTGCGGACTGTTTAGTTGTCATGCCAGAAAGGGTAATGCGAACGTGGGCGGTCATGAGGGATACTCAGACATGAGGCAGGACATCCTCAGTGAGTATCGGCACACGCAAGACCTGATCATCAATTAATTTGGTCGTGAACTGTTATCGTTGTGTTTCGGCCTTGATTTGTACATACTGAATGGCACTGTGGAGGGTGATGATGAGGAAAGTTTCACATATATGTCACAGTAGAAATGACAATTTAGTAGGATTTGCAATCCTACTAGGAAGAATGGAAATGTCCATTCCTACTAGTAAGAATGGCAATTGCCATTCCTACTGGCGTTTTATCAGTAGAAATTGAAATTTCCATTTCTACTAGTAGGAATGGAAACTTTCCATTCTTACTAACCCAGTAGAAACAACAATTCAGTAGAAATTGAAATTCTCCATTCTGTCTCGTGCCAACTCGAATTAACAGTTATGAGGTAACATTAGGTGATCTGTGTCGTGTCATTATGAACTGTGTGCAATGAAAAAATGTTTGTTATGGTTGATTTAGGAGAGAGAAAAAGTTGACATATTAAAAAAAAGTATTCTCATTTGACATATTTGATTGTCTTGCGGCTTTGTTCTTGTCTTTGATTTAAAGCAGTCATTCAGATATAAAACAACACACATTGTGTGTGTACACACAGCGTATCAATCAGATGACACTCTCTTTATTAATAAAGCTAAAGGTATCAGCATAAAGAAGATGAACTCAAGATCAATAAACAAATAATAAGCAGTCCCATCTCATCACAACATACTTCCACAATCATCACAGACAGGCATACTTCCACATTCACTGGCATACTTCTACAATCACTGGCACACTTCCACAACCATCACAGACACTGGCATACTTCCACAATCAGCTCTCTACATTTTTGCACTGTGTGCCTTTTCAAAATCAATAAACAAATAATAAGCAGTCCCATCTCATCACAACATACTTCCACAATCATCACAGACAGGCATACTTCCACATTCACTGGCATACTTCTACAATCACTGGCACACTTCCACAACCATCACAGACACTGGCATACTTCCACAATCAGCTCTCTACATTTTTGCACTGTGTGCCCTTTGGGTGACACTTGGTACAACAGGAGAGTTTCGCGCCTTTGCATGGACATCGTTTCGTTTGACAAGCTCCCTTGCATTGGCAAACTGTCCTTGCCACGGGTTTGTTCTTCCATCTTGTTGATGCTCGGGATGCCTGAATTAAGGTCACTTCTGGGAGATCATGTGGATCAACATCGTTCAGAGGTGGAAATACGATGCTGTTCATGTCTACGAGTTCCTCTCCATGGAACCAGTTTTTGATAACTGCTATAATGTCTCATAAAAAGTGTTCACATGATCACAGTCAATGCGCAAATCCATGTTCTGGTTACAAACCAAACAGATGTTCAATAAGTGAAACATGAGTACAAATCCAAACTTCGATTTCAATTTCTACTGAATTGTTGTTTCTACTGGGTTAGTAAGAATGGAAAGTTTCCATTCCTACTAGTAGAAATGGAAATTTCAATTTCTACTGATAAAACGCCAGTAGGAATGGCAATTGCCATTCTTACTAGTAGGAATGGACATTTCCATTCTTCCTAGTAGGATTGCAAATCCTACTAAATTGCCATTTCGACAACCATCACAGACCTGGCATACTTCAGAAAAAAAAAAAAAAAAAAAAAAAAAAAAAAAAAAAAAAAAAAGAGAAAAAAAAAAAAAAAAAAAAAAAAAAAAAAAAAAAAAAAAAAAAAAAAGAGAAACAAAAAAAAAGAAAAAAAAAAAAAAAGAAAAAAAAAAAAAAAAAAAAAAAAAAAAATAAAAAAAAAAAAAAAAAAAAAAAAAAAAAAAAAAAAAAAAAAAAGAAAAAAAAAAAAAAAAAAAAAAAAAAAAAAAAAAAAAAAAAAAAAAAAAAAAAACAATCGCTTCTCTACATTTTTGCACTGTGTGCCTTTTCAAAATCAATAAACAAATAATAAGCAGTCCCATCTCATCACAACATACTTCCACAATCATCACAGACAGGCATACTTCCACATTCACTGGCATACTTCTACAATCACTGGTACACTTCCACAACCATCACAGACACTGGCATACTTCCACAATTAGCTCTCTACATTTTTGCACTGTGTGCCCTTTGGGTGACACTTGGTACAACAGGAGAGTTTCGCGCCTTTGCATGGACATCTTTTCGTTTGACAAGCTCCCTTGCATTGGCAAACTGTCCTTGCCACGGGTTTGTTCTGCCATCTTGTTGATGCTCGGGATGCCTGAATTAAGGTCACTTCTGGGAGATCATGTGGATCAAGATCGTTCAGAGGTGGAAA
Organism: Theodoxus fluviatilis; assembly: GCA_034096865.1. NCBI lineage: Eukaryota > Metazoa > Mollusca > Gastropoda > Cycloneritida > Neritidae > Theodoxus > Theodoxus fluviatilis. The sequence goes on along the minus strand of JAWQFJ010013406.1, from coordinate 3,261 downwards.
TACGATGCTGTTCATGTTCCTCTCCATGGAACCAGTTTTTGATAACTGCTATAATGTCTCATAAAAAGTGTTCACATGATCACAGTCAATGCGCAAATCCATGTTCTGGTTACAAACCAAACAGATGTTCAATAAGTGAAACATGAGTACAAATCCAAACTTCGATTTCAATTTCTACTGAATTGTTGTTTCTACTGGGTTAGTAAGAATGGAAAGTTTCCATTCCTACTAGTAGAAATGGAAATTTCAATTTCTACTGATAAAACGCCAGTAGGAATGGCAATTGCCATTCTTACTAGTAGGAATGGACATTTCCATTCTTCCTAGTAGGATTGCAAATCCTACTAAATTGCCATTTCTACTGTGACATATATATCACCAACTGAAAATAGTGTCATTGATTAATTTTTAGTAGCAAGTGAATTTTTGCCTTTCTGCAGGTCCATGTATGTTAGAAAGAATGTCTTGTCAATGCATCTTAGTCTGGACTTGAACGTTGAAGGTACCATTGTAGAATCTGGTGTTGCGGATGACTTTGTTGCCAGTAAGCTGGTGTGGAATGTACAACTGTCTCATCGCTTTGCAAAGGAGTTGAAACAAAACTTCGATAAGCTCCTTTATGGTTCGCTTATGTCCGTGGAGGAATGTGAGATAAATGAAGTATGCGAGAAAATAACGGCATGCTTTGTGCAGGCTGCTGAATTCTTACGAAAAAGTGTGAAGTGCGGAAAGAAGAAATATAGCCAGCCCTGGTTTGATAAGGAGTGTAGATTAGCAAAGTCTAAATTACGAACTTTGCTCAGGTTATACAGGCGAACCTTATCAGTTCATTTGAAGTCAGAGTATGCCATATGCAGAAATCAGTATAAACGTTTGCTTTGTGAGAATAATTCGCAGCATAGAGAATTGGTTTTATCAAAAATAGTAGAGCACATAAACGACCCCAATAAACTCTGGAGAAAAGTTAAACTACTGACTACAAAGAAATTTTTAGAATATCCTATAAAAATGGACACGTGGTATAGACACTTTCATGAAGTTTTCCTGATGACTAAGAATGTCCATACGCCAAAGATTGAGGGAGTTGTCGTGGCATCTTCTGAGGAAGAGTTGTCCATTTTAAATTATGATATTACAGAAGATGAAGTCACCACTGCTATAACCATGCTCATAGGAAGCAAATCGATTGGTTCGGACAAAGTTCTTGCTAAAATGTTAAAATGCACATCCAGCTCTGTTGTTCCATTGTTATGTTAGTTTTTCAATGTGCTTTTCTCCAAAGGTATACAAAAAGGTGACTCTTTAAATCCTGATAACTACAGAGGCATTTGTCTTACAAGTATATTTTGTAAATTTTTTACTTCGATAATTACTGGAAGACTTGTTTCTTGGGCTGAAGCAAACGATATCATTGTTAAAGAACAGGCTGGTTTCCGGAAAGGCTATTCGACAGTGGACAGTGTGTTTATCCTTCATTGTGTTATACAGAAATATTTGGGCAGAAGGCGGAAGTTGTACTGTGCATTTGTGGAATTTAAAAAGGCCTTTGATACGGTGGACAGAGAAGCTTTGTGGGAAGTGCTAAGACTGTATGGATTAAAAAGGAAAATGCTAAACATGCTGCGAGGCATGTACTCCGCGGTGTGGTACTGTGTTCGATGCAAAGGTCGGTGTAGTGCCTCGTTCGAGAGTAAACGGGGTTTAAAACAAGGCTGCAAAACACATTTCATATGTAGCAAGGAAGGTACTTGCAAATGGTAAACATGGAGTCCAGCTAATGCCCGAAATTGTGTTTGTATTTCTTCTTATGTTCGCTGATGGCATCGCACTTATCTCGGACATTGTGGTGGTATTGCAGAACCAACTGAATACACTGGTAAGAGAAGCACGTAAGTTTGGGCTGAAGGTCAACTCGGACAAAACTAAAATAATGGTATTTCGTAACGGAGGTTTCCTAGCGGAGCACGAGAGGTGGTTTTTGGAAAGGAGACAGTTTGCAGGTAGTGAACGAGTACAAATACCTCAGAGCAATTTTTCTACACGATTGTCGTACAAATATTTACAACATAATTTGGTACAGAGAGCGAAAGCTGGCTTGCTTCAGGTAAATAAATGTTGTAATAAACTCGGGTGTGTTTCGCCAGATCTCCACTTCAAACTTTTTGATGCACAAGTTTTGCCTGTCCTTACGTATTCAGCAGAAGTTTGGGTGAAAATGATTGTCCGAAATAGAGGTTGTCCATCTTAAAGCTTTAAAACGATTCCTGCAGCTGCCAACACAGACTCCCAACGTTATTGCATATGGGGAAACGGGCATACACCCTCTGTACATCAATGCCAAATTTCGAGCTCTAAAATACTGGTTAAAATTTTAACGGATGGACTGTACTAGGTATCCTCGCAAAGTGTACAATATAATGTTACTGTCTAGAAATGATGACTGGACAAGCGGAATTAAGAGTCTGCTGAATAGATACGGTTCTGACAATTTGTGGGAAACGCAATGTGTACAGAATGAGAAGCGCTTCCTGAAAGAAATAATAGAACGACTTATTACGGAGTACACACAGGTCTGGCTGGATACTCTTAGAGGTAGCGCAATATATTCATTCTATACACAGTTCAAGTTCGTCCTTTCTAGGGAGCAGTATCTGTATACCATTGACAAACAAATCTTCAGAAAAGTATTTGCTCGTTTTCGTGCCGGAATTAGTATGCTATTTATTTATATGTATCGTTTCATTAATGATATCGCCAGGTCACTTCTATTCCCGACATGCTGTGAAGAGGACAAAGATGAGTTACATTTTTTGCTCTATTGCCCTGCCTATGACAATGAAGACCTTAGACAGAAGTACATTTTCGATATGTTTGACAGAAATTGCCGTGTGAGTGTCATCGAAATAATGGCTACAGAAGATGTCCATCTCACGACATCAGTGGCTATGTATCTGTACTATGCTTTCAAGAGAAGACAAGTAGCTGTAAAAACCACCAATGAGATGTAAAACTAATTAGGTTGTGATAGGCTGGTGGCCTTACAATTAAACTCGTTCATTCGTTCGTTCTCTCTCTTTCTCTCTCTCTCTCTCTCTCTCTGTCTCTCGGTCTGTCTCTCTCTCTGTCTCTCGGTCTCTGTCTCTCTCTCTCTCTCTCTCTCTCTCTCTCTCTCTCTCTCTCTCTCTATCTAACTATCTCTATCTATATCTCTCTATCTATCTCTCTCTCTCATCCTTCCGCCTTCTTTGTTTTCATTCCACC
>JAWQFJ010013393.1:210000-225277 GCA_034096865.1 Theodoxus fluviatilis | reverse complement strand
GGTAGAAAGGACAATTTGTTGAAGGAGAACAAAAGCATCATAGACAACACGAGTTGCAGCAGAGGGAGGAAGGAACGATGAAGGATGAAGGTAAAGAGAGAGAGAGAGAGAGAGAGAGAGAGAGAGACGAGAGTTGAAGATAACAAGAGTGAATAGTAAGAGACGCACGCGCTCGTGCACGCAAGCACCCAGCCAGGCATGCAGGCATGCAAGCAGGCAGGCAGACAGACAGACAGACAAACAGACAGACGGACGGAAAATATAAGATGAAAGACAAAGACAATGAGAGTAAGAGTGACAAAGATAGAGACAAAAGGAGACACATAAACAGAAAAAGCGAGACAAAAATAGACAACTACAAATTAAGAAGGGCAGACAGACAGACACACAGATACATGTAGGCACATACAGGCAGACAAACGGACGGACGAACTTAGGGAAAGATAGACTGACCTACAGAGAGAGAGAGAGAGAGAGAGAGAGAGAGAGAGAGAGATGCAGGCAGGCAGGCAGGCAGGCAGACAGACAGACACAGAGCAAAGCAACAGCTGAAGTATCATTTCTTCCCAATGAGTTGAGGAGGACCGGCGCACACCTTGCACAGCCAGGTTGCCTGGTGTTTGATGTCCAGGCCTGTCAGCTCCCCAATCCACTGACGCAGCAGTCCCACGAACAACACCAAGCTGTCGGCCACGGAGAGTGCCGCCAAAAACATGTGCGTGGACTGGCGTGTCATGGCCTTGTTCCGCAGAATGATGAAGGAGAAGATGTTGCCGAAGGTGCCCAGCACAAGGATGATGGGCGGCAGGTAGAGGAATAGGATCTTGTGGGCCCGGTACTCCGCGTAGTCCAAGTACAGGTCCTCCTGTCAGGGCAAAAGGTAAACGTGTGATTTCATACAGCAACGTATCACCCTTGCCAGAGTCCCAAGCTGCTTTCCGCCCTACCCCCTGATCACTGGGCCGCTTAATCAATCCTTCACTGGCACCTGAGGACACACGCGGTGACGGACAGGTCAGGTCCCAGTACACTCCGATCCCCAGGAAGCATTGCAACCCGATGCTGGGTCATGGCCTCACACAAGGGTCAATTGCACTGCAGTGTGCGAAGTAGTGTGTCAGTGCAGTGACCATACCAAATGCATGCCTTGTTCATGCCAACACGCACTTGCATTCCTTTGACAACTGTGCTCTCGTCGGAACAAGTATTTTTGTTTTTCTCTATGATTTCAGTGAAAACACTAATACTGTACACATTACTGCTGTACAAATGTAATCCATATGGTGCCAGAATTACCCAACATCAACACAGACTACTTTCAAAAGAGCAGGTGTCAGTTTCATTACCAACAGCGCCAGTAATTATCGTATATTTCCAAAATGCACATCGTCCCAGAAATGCCATGCAGAAAACGTGTCAAACTGAGCGACAGTGGCTGCGTTCTGGGTTAACCGTTCACAAGGAAATGTTCAGCTCCTTCAAACACAAGATCAATCGTCTCGTAGATAGGCTAAGATAGTGTATTTCAACGCAAAGATAGTTGCGTCTACCACTTGTAGGCAGTTGTTTTCCATCACAAACACACTCATGAACAAGACCCGTTGTACCGCCCTCCCTTTCTCCCCACTGTCATCACTACCTCAGAAGTTTTGTGACTTCTTTGTGTCCAAGGTGTCTGACATTCGAAGCAACGTTGACATGTCTGCTGGTACAGGTGCTAGCAAAGACCCAGTATCCTTCAGTGGTACTCCCCTCCTTCAGTTCAGCTCGGTTGAGGCTAGTGTGGTCCCTAAGACCATCCGTAGTATGACCCCTACCTCCTGTGACGTTGACCCTGTTCCCTCGTCCCTCTTACTTGAGTGCATTGATGACGTTCTGACTGTTTTGACACAGATGATCAATGATTGCTTCCATTCTGGCACCTTCCCCAGTGTTTTCAAACAAGCTTTAGTCAAGCCACTTTTGAAGAAGCAAGACCTGAATCCAAACAGGCTTAAAGTTACAAGTCGTCCTCTGAGTCTAGGGGTATGTTAATTTATCAATGGTTGGATGAGGCCTGACTTGCACACATAACATTCCCTGCTTTCATTCCCGATGTCTCTTTCTCTCAAAACCAGAAGAGGAGGTAATGAGAAGTCAATTAATAATAATTTAATCAAATAATGGCAAACTATGATATATTCATACAAAAATCAAGCATGCACAAGAAGAGAATAGTTAGTAATAAGCCAGCCTTAATTAAGGAATGTAAAGTTTATCCTCTGTTCCACTTGGATGACTTATCTCATGAGTCTATTGGAAACGCTCTCCGAATGTTCGTTGATGAAACAATGTTCATGTAACATGAGTTTACTGACTTTCAATTTCAATAGAGGTTCACAGTTACTGCTGAAGGGATAGCAGTGACAGCAGCGTTGGTGAGAATTCGTGTCTAGTTGCAACAAAAGGGGTGACGACAGCAGTGTTGATGGGGACTCGTCTCTGTTTGCAGCAAAAGGGTTGACGACAGCAGCGTTGATGGTCAGGCACCTCTGATTTCCCCATAATTAACTTTCCTGGAGACTGATGTGCTATAGTCTCAGACAGGACGCCGACCTTAATGTCTCCTTAATGTTGGACACGCCATGCTTGGCTGCACGTGGATCTCTAGATAACCTCCCAATGGAATGTTGATTGCCAAACCGGCGACGACCCCCTGGCGGGATTCAAGACGGGGCCTAAATAACAATAGCTGTCCTCTCTATTCCTTCCCTTTCACTGACTCTTAACTTCAAGGTGGCTGGATTCACAGATGGGCCCGAATAACAATCACTGCCCTCTCTATTCATTCCCTTGATTCGCTTGGCTGAACTCACAGATGGGGGGACCATCACACTTAGCAATTACAGGCCAGTCTTCAACCTTTCCTTTCTTTCAAAACTGTTAGAGAAATTAGCTTTGCAGCAGTTGTTAGAGCACGTGTCCAAGTATGATATTTTGGCTCGTTTTTGGTCTGCGTACCGTGCTCACCATTCCACCAAAACAGCTCTGCTCCGTGTTCTAAACGACCTCCTTGTCGCATCTGATGATTCCAAAGTTTCATTTCTCACGTTGTTAAATTTGAGTGCTGCGTTTGACACAATAGATCATGGAATTCTTCTCTCCCGTCTAAGACATGTTTTTGGCATTGACAACACAGCACTCTCCTTCCTGAAATCATATAGAAGAAGAGGAAATTCTCACTGTCTACACCCCCGCTAGAAATAACTATTCAGCTGCAGACACCAAAACGTTAAATGTCCTCCGTTGCAAAAAGAAAACCCAAGGACTTAATCAATCAATATAAATCATAACTTCCCATAATCAGAGGAGGAAAACAAAAGAAAATTAAATACAAGTGGAATCACTGATAAAATGTTAACAGAGAATTATAAACACAAGTAAAACTACGGTCAACCTGCTCACATAAAACTAATAAAACATAGGTCAGCCCCTGACATAAAAGACTACTTCTACCACCCTTTCATCTATCTCTTTGTCTCTATGCGTCACTCGCTCCCTCACTGAGTAGGCACGTCCCTTCTTCTCTTCATCTGCTTCTCTCTTCTCTTTGTCTGATTCTCTCTTCTCTTCGTCTGCTTCTCTCTTCTCTTCGTCTGCTTTTCTCTTCCCTGTGTCTGCTTCTCTGCTGTGTGGGGACCGATCTCTATTCTCTGTATTCTTGCGCTCTCTTATATAACCATCTTCTCACAACCAACTCACGGCCTATTTCTACTCACCACAACTCATACTTCAGAGCAAACACCGCTGATTATCTTGGGGCAGAACTCAACTTCCACTCACTCCAAACATTACACTGTTTTGGACTACCAACCTCACCCTCAACGCACCAGCAAAAAACCAAGTCTCTCTCAGGTGAGACACTTCCAAAAACCTATTTTCCCATTACACCCAGGTCTATGATGTGCCATAGAAAGAGAATCGTAGAGGCGTTTCGGCTTTTAAACATTGATCAATATAATCATACACAACGTCCAAACAGTTATTACTTGTCCTAAATCCGTTGACAAAACCAGGCACCGCCCGCTTTTTGGTCCTGATATTAACACAGACTCCTGCATGATTACAGCAATACTTATTTTTTCTAAATGGAAACACCTTTCGGATTGCCTTTGGTAAAATATCATAAACCCGGGAAAACCACCTCAGAGCACAGCAGGAGAGGAATAGATTGAGTTTGTCACCTCTGACTTGGGGCTGAGGTAGAGAAGGAGATCATCCTCGTCTGCAATGCCCAGGGAGGCGAAGAGTCTGGCTCGCTCTTCTGGTGTCAGTCTGGTCAGCATGGACATCAGAGAGGTCATATTCATCCCCATGTCCATGTCGGTGGTATTAGTCAACCTGCAAAATCAAGCAGCCAGATGCACTGTGAAATAATTCACGAAATTATGGAAGCAATGTGATCAATTATCGTCTTCAGCAAACGTTACCAGGTGTTTAGATAAACGCAACGTACGTCCGAATCCGCACGCTGCCTTCTCATAAGCTTGTAGTAACTAGTGAGCTATCATGCTATATCGATCATATATGCAGTTCGACATAAGACACATGGTCCTTGATATTCTCATTCTCCTCCCTTTCCATTGCCGGAAGCCTAAGCTGGGAAGCAGTGGAGACTAACTTCCGGAGCTCAGCAATGGACAACCTCAGCCAGCATGCATAGCACCAAAGCGTGCCACTCTGCTGACAAGCAACACCAGCATCCCCAGTGGACGCGCATGCTAAACCTTGAGCAGAATACTCTACCTTGACCTGGCAGGTGTTCACACGCCACTCTTGTACAGATAAAGCTCCTTCTCTCAATCCGCACGTCATTAGAGATCATGCGATAGATCCTTCTCTCGCGATAACAATGTAGCTCAGAGCTTAATAGCACTGTCTATTTGTGGACTGCGAAATGGGAAATTAGATGCCTCGTGCTTTTCAGTTTAATGAGTTTCGGAGTAATCGATATTGCTGAATGTCCGTTCTGAACCTTTGATGAGATCATTGAATAATGTTGACATCTACGGAAAGTTATGACATAATTTTAGTTGCTCATTTTGTCATTCTTTCAATGGCACTTGAAGCAAGATACTAATCAACTACGCAATTTCTCTACGCTCGCAATAATGACCCTGGTCCCTGCGAGATAGTGTAGGTTATACAGACAAGTGCATTCCACGATTCGTAGTGTACTTGTAGCAATTGTTCATTGTTTCAAGAAGGTTGGGGGATCCGTGCTTATCTCCTGTGAACTCGTAAATGGCTCTGCGGGCCCACTTTGAAGAGGCAGAGACGAAGGGATGTGGGGCACTGTTGATGTAACATGAACCGTTGCAACTCTGTGACGACGTTCACGGACGGGCGACTGCATGTTGCTGCAAATGGTCCGCCTCTATCAAGTCGGATGCCTTTGTGGAGACAGCTCGACAGCGGGGTCGATCCAGCGCTACTGCTTGTAACTGAGGTAGTGTGAAGCCACACTATTTCAGGCTTCCTTCGGATTGTCCCCATAGCGTTTTCTGGGACCTATAGTCCGCCTCCCTTGAAGTAGTACGCAAAAACCTGCTGTTTTTGGTTGCGGTCGTTGTCTATTCTGATGAAATGGCCCGTACATCAAAGCTGGGACTTCAGCAGCATCGCCTCGATAGAGGTGACTTCACTCCACCCGACCTTCGAGGTTTGTGACTTTGCCCTTCCACAGTATACCCTGGATCAATCGGAGTGGAACTTCTCCAGCAGTCAGATGTGGCGCTGGCATGAGTTCATTTCGTGTTTCTGTATTTGTAAACGACTGTTAACTACCATTCTCATTTCCTGCTTGCTTTCCCTGTGTGCATCAAACCGTTCGTATATAGCATACCGTGCGCCATTTTATTGAGCGTTGCATCAAGGGCCACCAAATCCATGCAAACTACAGTTGGACTAACGCCAGCTAGTTTGTTTCACACATCTGGGTCACAAATCACCACACGACAGGACAGAGTGCATCTTAGTCAGTTATCTGAGAATGTTTTCACTTTCTTTCGCCATAGATTGCAAATGTTAAATCGCGTGTCACATATCGTCTTCCTTTTGCACTCGATTTTGACCCCAAGAGGGTTAAGAAAGAAATGTGGAAATAGAGGTTTCACCATAACAACTATTCCTGTGTCGTGGCAAATAGACAAATCAGACATTCAGCATGTGCCCTTACCAACGCAATTTGAACAAAACGTGAAATAATGTCGAGGAGTTAGGAGCATACGTAAATCCTGTTCTTGATAAAGATGATCTGAAATCTCTGTGAAAGTAGGTTAGAAAATGACGATTGCATTCTTTGATGAGGAGCAGACATACGCAGCGGAGGCTTTCAATGTTCTACCAGTTTTGAAAGCCTGTTGTCTCCAGGTTCGGGTCGCGGTACAAAGCAATTACACGACGGTCAACAACAACAACAAATGACAGTGATTGCCATGCACACACAGAAAGTTCGGCAAAGGTCTGCTTGCTTTTACATAAACATGATCCTGCTGAGGCTGTTCAAATGATAAGTAACACACTACAAAGAACACAGGGAAGGTAAAGACCCTCGGAAAGATAAAGAAAATCTAATGAGCAAAATCAAACTGAACACGAAAATGCCGTCCGGACTCGCGTTTTGATGTACGAGTCACTGAGTCCACTGTCATCAAGGATCCTTGGTGCACTGTGGAAGGGGTTCAACGAAAGGACTCCCTAAAATCAGCTTTTGCACTAAGTTAACAGTACACTCTACAGTGAAAGTTGAGCAGGAACATCAGAGCACAACAGAAGGCAGCAAAAGCCCGAACCTTGGTTGCACAGCTGCCTTTGCCTTGTAGAATCCCCTGGTTGTTGCTATTGTTGTTGTTGTTGTTGTTTCTCCTGCTGTTGAAGCTGCTGCTGCCGCTGCTTCTGTTGTTGCTGAAAAGTGTATGCTGTGTACATAATTAATGCTGTGGTGAATTTGACTGTGACGTAAATGACACAGCGATAAGGAGTATCAGAACCGAAATCCTGTGGAGGCCAAGCAGTTCAAGTTTGGGACCTCAAGAGAACCAAACCAGCGGCCTCCTGTGACCGTTCGAGTGCTCTACTCACTGGAGTGTTGAAGTCCTCGACAAGCGCTTTTTCAATGGACGTGTATGAAATCTTTTCCTAAACACATGAGCTGTTGAAGTCCTTGACAAACGCTTTCTCAAAGGACGTTTATGAAATCTTTTCCTATACACATGAGCTGTTGAAGTCCGTGACAAACGCGGTTCAATGGACGTTTATGAAATCTCTTCCTCTACAAATGATTTGTTGAAGTCATTGACAAACGCGGTCTCAATGGACGTTTATGAATTCTCTTCCTCTACACATGATTTGTTGAAGTCATTGACAAACGCGGTCTCAATGGACGTTTATGAATTCTCTTCCTCTACACATGATTTATTGAAGTCCTTGACAAGCGCTTTCTCAATGGACGTTTACGATATCTTTTCCTCTACACATGATTTGTTGAAGTCATTGACAAACGCGGTCTCAACGGACGTGTATGAAATCTTTTCCTATACACATGAGCTGTTGAAGTCCGTGACAAGCTTTGTCTCAATGGACGTTTATGAACGTCTCTTTCTCTACCGATGGACTATTGAAGTCCTTAATAAACACTGTCTAAATGGACATGTATGAACGCTTCTTTCTTTGACGTCACTGTTTCTGGCCTTACAAGCTCATTTACCCCGATCCCAAAGATGATCTGCTTGCCTTTACTGGCGGTCACATGTCTCTTTCTCCTCGCTCAGTCTATCACAAAAATCATGTACAGAATTTCCTGATACAAAGTCAAAACTCCAAGGGGAAGAGACATAAAAAGTGGTGGTCTTAATAAGGAGGACATTTTCTTTTAGTGATATTAATGATGCAATGTTGCTTTGATCGATTTTTAAAAATGAATTATTTAACGTAAAAGGTTATGCTGTGTAAAAGATTGACTTCGTTAGTAGGTGTGACTATGGTGTGACTGTCACTGATTAGCTTAGCTTAGCTTTTTCCCAAAAGAATATTATTTCGTCCGAAAAAAACAATCCTATTTCCTCGAACCGTTGAATACAGTTTTGTCTGCATGCATTTTGCCTGACCCTGACTCGCACGAAAATCTTCCGAACGAAGAAGACTCTGGTTCAGAAAAAGTAGTAAGAGGTTAGTACATAAGCTAAGCTGAGCTGAGCTGAGCTGAGCTGAGCTGAGCTAAGCTGAGCTAAGCTGAACTGAGCTAAGTTATCCTAAACTAGCCTAAGCTAAGCTAAGCTAACCTAACCTAACCTAAGCTAACGTAACCTAACCTAACCAAACCTTTATCAATCTATCCATCCATCCATGCATCCATCCATCCACCCACCCACCCACCCACCTTTCTGTCCCTCCGTCTGTCTGTCTGTCTGTCTGTCTGTCTGTCTGTCTGTCTGTCTGTCTGTATGTCTGTCTGTCTGTCTGTCTGTCTGTCTGTCTGTCTGTCTGTCTGTCTGTCTGTCTGTATGTCTGTCCGTCTGTCTGTGTCTGTCTGTCTGTGTGTCATTGTGTCCGTCTGTCTGTGTGTCTGTCTGTGTTTCTGTCTGTCTGTTTGTCTGTCTGTATGTGTGTCTGTCTGTCTGTCTGTCTGTCTGTGTGTCTGTCTGTCTGTCTGTCTGTCCGCCTGTCTGTCTGTCTGTATGTCTGTCTGTCTGTGTGTCTGTCTGTCTGTGTGTCTGTCTGTGTTTCTGTCTGTCTGTCTGTCTTTCTGTGTGTCTGTCTGTCTGTGTGTCTGTCTGTCTGTGTAGAATATCTATCAACAAAGTCAGAAAATGAAAATGGAGTTTGATAACTGTCACATACAACAATTACTAACAAATGAGTTTCATTCCTAGCGCGTGACGTGCGGGAAAGCCGCTCCCTCATTTCCGGCAGGCTATTACTAACAGTGTAAGACAAATGGCTCCAGCAGTTGATTTTCAGTTGTATTCATACAACCATTAAAATTGCCTCTGTGCATGTATTGGCACTTGATGCATACCATAATAAAGAACCGGTTTCATTCTTTCCAATGATGTAAATGACTTTGCTGTGTGATGAATGGATGATTTTTGGAAATTTATTTAAATAAGCATGTGTTGACATTTTTCGCACCGAGACTCGCGCGGCCGATCGGACGGAAAACACCTCCCGCGTTCTCTTCGCTGACGCCTTCTCCCTATTCAATGTGTTGAGCTAAAAATAGCACAAGAAGCGAGAGTACATAATTACCTTTACACTGATACCAAATGTGTCTAAGTTAATAAAAAAAATAAATCATCCGAATTGCAAAATAAAATTTTCAAGCTTAATTTTCAGCAAGAAAACGAAAAAATAACCTTATAAATGCTATACTTTTTGAAAACGTTGATTTTCGCTCTTTCCGACGGTTTGAGAGTGTTTCCCATGACGTCAATAGGGAAGCGGCGCTTTTGGTTTGAAACAAGCCCTCCCATTGGTCTTTCAACTCATGTTGTTGTTGGCATCCGTCAGTCTCGTGAGACCATGGAGTGTGCGCCAGGTTTGGTCAGACCGGGGTTGAGCGGCAGCGTACTCTGTGGCTGTAGAGCCCGATCCTTGAGCCGCATGCTCTGTTGCACTTGTCGCAAGTGAAGTCTTGGCGTGGCTCTGTAGATGCCGACGCTGTCCTCTGTCGCCTGTGTTCTCTCCTCTCCTCCCACTGCTCCCGTCTCCTCTTCTCGCTGGCCAGGATGCCAGTCTTGACGGCGTGTCTCGAGCTGCTGCGGTCAACGGCCACCGTTTCCCAGTCTGCTGGGTTGATGCCTCCCGCCGTCATGTCACGTTTACAAACGTCCTTGTAGCGAAGGAGAGGTCTTCCTGCAGGTCTGGATCCCGTGGCGAGCTCGCAGTACAGCACATCTTTGGGTATTCGGCCGTCGTCCATCCTGCTGACGTGACCCAGCCATCTAAGTCGTCTCTAGCTGAGCATGGCGAACATGCTGGGAATACCTGCTTGCGCCAGTACGTCCTTGTTGGGGATTCGGTCCTGCCAGCTGATGCCCAGGATCCTTCTCAGGCAACGCATGTGGAAGGTGTTGAGCCGGCGTTCTTGGCGGGAATACAGGGTCCACGCTTCGCTTCCGTAAAGGAGCGTGCTGAGAACGCAGGCCTGGTAGACTTTCATCTTGGTGTTTGTCGCATGAAAGCGACGAATGGGTGATTAATTAGTGTGAGTGAAAGTGCATGGGTTGCGCTGTAGCGTAAGTGCTAGGAGATAGGGCTTGCTTCATCGCTAATTACAGAATCACAATAGGCGGGAAATTGGTGCGCAGTGCGTCTACAGGGGTTACATATTATTTAACACGGGTCTAAACGGCGCGAAATTACTGAACTCTGATTGGGGATTGACCACGTGACAGAGGCGATCTCGATTCCGATTGAGTGTTTAGCGGCAGTCGTTGATCATCATTGGACGGAAGCGGGCGGGAGCGGCTGCTACCCGCGCCGCGACCGCATAAGGCGGTTAGGCGAAGTTTCGACTCACTTCGAAAGTTTGTCTCGGCAGAGATAAGAGGGCTAACTTGGATTACAGTGGAGGGTGATTCGTTCTGGAAAGTCCACAGCCTGTTGGTGTTTGAGGTAACGTGGAATTCCATTCACTCGTTTCGCCTTGTTCGGGAAAATGACGGGGCGGGAAAGAGAGTAGAAATGTCGGGACGGTAAAATTGTGTTTAGTTAAACTCATTCTCTTGGGAAGAGACGGATAAAGCCCTGTCCACGTGTGTTATTAATCGTAATTCCATTCTAGCGGGGGGATGGTTGTTTAAATGGGATTTTTCTCGCTGGGGCGCGGGAAGTTTTCTCTGAGCGTTGTGGGCTAAGGCGGTTTGCCCTATTTCGAGTAAATTCTATGTAAGAATTCGTTGGGGGGAAAGAATAGAGACTCATTACACTGGGTCTTTATGTTTTCAGGCTATAGAGGGTTTGCTGTTTCACGGATGGTGTCTCCGTGGAGCGGATAGCGATGGATGGTGTCTGGATGGTCTACTACCCATCTGGCTGATAGAGTTTCCTAGACTCTACCTGGACGCTGAGTGGTGTATCAGCGTCTGCCTGTGAACAGTTCTTCATCGCACAGAGAGTGCAATTTCCTCAACGGTGGGGAAGTCCCGGTTTGCAAGTACTTTTATCTTGCGTAGTGCGGATCACTACGAACTCTGTCCTTTCTCCTAATCGAGGTGGCAGGAGATGGCAGAGGGGCTTGGGGAAACCTGGGTAACAGGTATCGCTAAGGGGGGTGATTCCTTCTACGACCGCAAGGAGTAGAGAAAGGGGGACTGGACGCAGTCTTTCCCATACACTGCGAGTGTATGTAGTCTAGCTCTGTATTTAAGGTGTGGGGTGCCTTGAGCGTAGACGTTTGGATTCTTAATCGAATTCTAAGTAGGGTGGTCAGAACGCTAGCGACCCTTCTCTGTAGAGTGCAGCGAGGGCGCAGCCTTTGGTTGCTAGGGGAATAGGCAACGAGTTCAGGGAGGGAGACCAACTGATTCGATGGACTTGGATGGAGTTGACCTCACTGAGACTGATTTAACCTGATCGCTGGATAGCCCTACGTGTGTTGAAATTAACTTTTCAATGACTGACTGTGTTAAGCTTTGAGCTTTGTCAGTAAACTTCTATCGGGTGAGGGACGGAATCCTACCCATAGTGAATAGCCCTACGTGTATTGAAATTAACTTTTCAATGACTGACTGTGTTAAGCTGTGAGCTATCTGTCAGTAACCTCTATCGGGTGAGGGACGGAATCCTACCCGTGATGCCACTACGTTGGAGCGTCGGAGCGCTCTCTACCCAGACATCTACGAGAGAGCGGTCTTCTCTTTAGTCTTAGCTTTGAACTGTGTGTTAGGACTGTAGTTCAACTTTCAGGGGAGAAAGTGGGAATTTGGGGTAGGATGGTGGTTTCATTCAAAGTGAAGTTGTGTGTTTGGTCTGAGAGCATTCCAGGAACCAGGTCTGGATGGCAAGGGTAAGAGCATGCCCTGTCATTTTCCTTCACTCATTCTGTTGTTTACAGCTGTCGAGCGCTAGGGCGTGCGTGATTGGCTGAGGCGTGGCAGCGCGTGCGAGTGGAGGGAGGGGAGATTGGAATGCAGGGTTTGTTGTGGTTAAGCGTGACCTTAGCCCGGGTGAGGTCAGGGCAAGTTCACAGCTGAGTGAAAGGTTGGGCGGGAGTGGAAGAGGGCGTGGCTTCCCAGGTCATTAATATTCTAGCAAAGTGCTGTAACTGCTTTGGGTGTGTTTTAGCTTTGCAGGGGAGAGAAGCAAAGTATTTGTAATGGGATTTCTTTAGGAATTCGGTGTTTCTTAAATCATTTCAGGATTTATTGCAGTTACTAGTATTAACCTGTGAAGGGTGGCGGACACTCTACTGTCTCCCAGGAGTTTGTGGGGTTAGCTAGGTCCGGCTGGGGCCGCCTTATCTTTCGCCTGGGGGTGGTGGGAGTGCCTCATGCTTGTAGCAGAGTAAGCATTCGTGTGCGGTGCTGGGGACTGGCGACTACGTAGGTTCTGGAATGTCTGCGGGGGTGCTTGTGCCCTTTGGGTCACAGCATTGACTGGGTCGAGGCGTCTGCTTTCCCGATCTCTCTATCTAGGAGTGCGGAGTTGGCCAGTGTCCCTGTGCTTTGTACTGGAGTGAGTTTTTATGTGGTCCTGTGAGAGGGGATTACCTCATTTAATTATCCTGTGAGAGGGGACGTTTTCCCTGGACAGCCTAGTGAGGGTAGGCTGGTCCCTACAACACTAACTTAGAAGTTCTGAGTGGGAGAGTTTATTTAGAAGGGGTTTGAGTAGTTGTAAATATTCTGTGTAACTTAACGTTTTGACGTTAATTGTCCAGTGAGGAACTTTAGCCACTTCTATTTGGCGTTGAAGTGAGCTGATACTTTTATGGGTATGGGGGTGTCGGGTTTTATTCCCTGGTTAGGGGGATGTTCTAGTCTGAGATGGGGAGTCAGAATGAATGGTGGAGAGTGGTTTGTTTTGGGTGGATTTTAGAATTATTTCCAGTTTCTGGTACTCCTTGGTGAAGTGAGGAGAGTGCGTGTTTTCTTATCCCAGTTGACTTTTCACGCTATTGGTGACGTTGATATTTTTGCTTGTGATTGATTTGTTTCGCAAGCCTTGGGATTTGTGAACCACTTGACTGTGGTTGTTGCTGTGTATTTTTGGGGGCTTGTATTCAACAGCGGGAAGTACCCCGCCATCTTGTTTCCGCTGGGGGATTGCTTTGTTGATTTACTTTTCCTGTTTGACCCTCGTTGTTGATCACTGCCTCGTGCAGTGGTCTGAGGGAACTTGTATTTGATTAAACTTGTTATTTTTATCCCTGATTCAGTGGTCAATCTTCTTTTGCTTGGTTCCATCATTATTTGACTGTTGTGGTGTCCCCCAAGGCGTGGTGGTTAAGTTTAGTTGTAAACTTTGTATATCAATTTGCTTCTCCCCTTTAGGACGACTACGTCGTTCCTCGAGGCCGAGAGTGTTGCATCGCAAAACAACATCTAGCAATAGATAATACGCGACAGTGTTTGTTGTCAGCATGGAGTTGTCCCAGACATGCTTTCCGAGGCGGGCCAGTGATGTTGCGGCTTTGCCAATGCGCTTATTTAGTTCGGCGACCAGAGACAAATTGCTTGAGATGGTGGAGCCCATGTATGTAAACTCCTCCACTGGAGATGCTGGGAGCGGTACTGACATCCTGACCCATGACTTCGGTTCTTCAACTCAATCTGCGTGAAAATGGCGACTTCGATTACTTTGAGTCAGCTTAGAAGTAAATTTGGTAATTATTCAACGATATGAAAATGCATTTTTGCAGTAAATGTTGTTATAAGGTTACTAGTAAGCTGTAGGAGCAAAGGTTCGCTGCAAATATTGTGATTTTAGGTAATCGGTACACTGAGGCGAGCGAGGCGAACAGCCATGTCGACATTGACTAACCTATGGCGACAGGCCCGATGAAAACGTTAACTGCATCTTTTAATCGATACATGAACTAACCATAACGTATGATACTTGTCAATAAGTAGTTCATATTGCTGTGTATTTAATTGTTACGTTCGATGGTTTGTTTTGGATTAGATATGCGCTCTCAAACTTTGCAAGGGAGGTAACCCGCCGAATATTGCAGCGAGTCTAGTGCCATTGGAAAATGTGCTTCAAGCTGCCGTCATGTCACATAAAAGTAATAGTTTTTCCTCTTCGAATAAATTATGGTATTTGCTCATTCTTTCATTTGACAATTTCTACAGATGCTTCTCCTGAATTTGATGACCTGAGACAAGCTTTCTTTGCATCAGGACGTGGAAGACGCAAGGATGTTTGCCGATCACTGCAAAACGAACTGCTATTGCAAGTTTTTCTCCTGAAGGAAGAGGGTGGGAAATCATGGCCTGATGTAGAGGCAGTTGTGCAGAAAGTCACCAGACACAATGATGTCCCCAAAGACAGACTGCGCACATTGACAGAAAAGGCTGTAAGAGAACTAAACAATCAGACTCTTGAATCTCTTGACACATTCCTGTGTATGAAGGTAGATATTGATGCCATTGGACACCGTCTTACAACAGCAGGATTCACAACAGCATCATTGTTGACTTCAACATTTGAAGTTAGGGACTCCATGCCATCTAATGGACTTTTGATAGAGTTAGCACGAGTGCAACAAAAGCACGTGTCATCCGAGACATTTCTTCAGTGGTTCTGCAGATTGACTGGCGCCTCTACAGCTCTGCCACCAGGAACAAGCCAGAAATTCCACAAGAGTGTACTTTTAGTAACAACACAGTTGAAGAAGCTTCAGAAAAACAAAGCAAAAAAGGATGGAGATGGTGTCATAAATTTCATGTCACAAAGTGGAAGTGTTTTCAAGTGGCCCAACTTCCCAGATCGAGCAAGTGTGGAGGCAAGATTTGTCCTCGCTGCTGACCTCCCACTAACTACCACAACTTTGGAAGATCTGCCCTACTGCTCTGAAGAGCGTGGAACACAAGTACATAGCTTTCAGGCTGCTGTACTTTACTGCTTAAACTTTTGGAAACTTACCAACTTACCAAGGTTGGAACTTATCTGCAACTGGCGGGGGCAGGGGGGGGGGGGGGGGGGGCAGGGGCAGGGGGGTTGAATTTTTGTGTGATGAGAATGGTGTGATGTTGCATGTCAGTTACAAGGCATTGTAAAAACAACCACAGAA